>JAAHCF010000034.1:0-102336 GCA_038367545.1 Beauveria asiatica | reverse complement strand
CCCTGGCCAAAACACAACGACTCTTTTTTTTTTGGCAAACATCTCCGGAGCCTGATGACACCAATCTACTTGCCGGTTATTCAAAACAAAACTTGCCAGATACGTATGCATTCAAGCCTTCCGCATCGCAATTAGGCGTCACCGCACCGCAGTCCCCCTCTGTGGCGTGCAAAGACGCAAGCCTTGTGGCACTGTTGATAACTAGGTAACGCGGCGGGAGAAAAAAAAAATTCTACCCATGCACACGTCCAGATCCGGATGCCACAAGAAATGGTTGACGTAGGCTGAGAAGAAGCACCAGTCAGAATGTGTGAAAAAAAACAGCCACGATGAGAATGCCGCCAGTAAGACGCCGCCAAAGTCAGGCTGCAGCACCGGCTAAGCCCTTTTGCGCAAAATATTCAACGGCGGCCCGCAATTTGCATCATCCTGATTTGGTCAAAGCCTTAAAAGGGCATGGAAGTGTCCGAAAGGACGAATAAGGATAAAGAGAACAATCACCACCTGTACACATGCATTCGTAGCCCCATACCACGCTCGTCATTCTCTGCGGCCAGTAATTCCGCCAGCCGGATCAGCAAACCGACATGGCGCAAGCCAGACCACGTAGCCCCCCTTCGGCAACGAAACAACTCCACAGCAGCTTTGCTTGGCCTCATTACTCGGGCAAAGCACGACAAAGGCTCCTACTGAAAGGGGGCGAGCGAGTACCGGTACGAGCGACAGCTGTTTTTGGAGCTCACTGCTCACAAAGCTTCTGCATGGCTCGGGTGGAACTTGCCGACTTGCTCCAGCGAACAGGCTCACCCGGCCGCAGATACACGACGGTAGGGACGTACTTGTTGGAAAGATTGATATCCGATTGGGTTGTTGAGCATGGGCCTACTAGAAGTGACTCAGAGAGCAGGCAACAGAAGCCTCAATCGGAGCCATTGCCGGGGTTGCACAGCCTGAGGTCTGGCCAGGCCCTGACACAGTGACACCCATAGTTAGAAAGGGGGACCATGTTTTGCAGACTCGCATACAAAAGTGTTGCTGCGTACAGATTACTCCGTACACGACAGGCACGACAGGGCAAGGAAGCCTCTTGCGGTGCGTTACCATGTGTGCGTGCAGCGCCGACAAGGGCCCTGTGCAGCATCTCTCGATCCATCCTGCACGGCAGCCGCTTCCCTTTTTTGCACAGCCGAACTCACTCTCCTTGTTGCTTCTTATGCCGAGGCGTTGCACACGACCAGGGGACAAGGAAGAAAAATGGCCAAAAATATCGACGTGCAGAAAATCCTCTTGCAGGCTCCCGGAATATAAGGGCCGCGTCCATGTAAGCACGCCTCTGACAAATGATGACATTCGCAAATTTCACCGAGTACTTCTGTATTATCTACATCGCGACCAAATAATCGATCGATTAAATGGCTAAAAGCGCCATCATGCCTAGAAACGTTCCTGTCCCTGTTGGTGCTGGCTTGGTCTTGTCTCAGTGCCCAAGCCTATTACTTTTTCCTTTCTTTTTTTTTTTTTTTTCAGCTTCCCCGGATTTCCAAAGAAGTAGGTCTCGCAACAGTGACGTTGCTTGTGCGAGGATTATTGTACACCATATTTTGCGTTGCGTGAGGAACGGGCTCGTCTTTGCTCTAGTCGAAACTAACAAAGAAAAAATTCCAACAGCAAAAGTATGAACGCCGCAAGGTGGCAAAATCGCGACGAGAGCCGTCGACCACCAGCCACTGTCGCCCGGCACACCCCTTTGGGCAAGCCACTAGCAATGGTTCACCGACTTGGTGGTGTCGTGGTTTTGCGACCAAAGTCGGCTGGGTGGGCAACGTTCCTCTGTGCCAAGCGTGCGTACCTGCACGAACCAAAAGAGTTTGAAATGCGACAGCTCAGAAATATCGCCACTATTTAGTTAGACACGGAAGAGGGACGGTTCTTCTTGTCCTTTCTTTTTTCCCTGTAGCTTGCTTCCTTGTACGGAGCGAATGGCAGATCGCACCTCAGATCCGAGCCCCATCCCTGATGCGGTCCCCCAACTAACTACCAAAGACCTGGGTTTCCAAACAGCTGGAAATGGGCTGGGCTGGGCTGGGCTGCAGCTCGCAAGTTCTGGTGGGTGTGAGAATTTCGTGCTGCTGAAAGCTACAGAGCAGGCCGGACTAATAAATAGCACGGGTATACGAAGTAATCTGTCGACACGAACAGTATTAAAATCCTGACCGCCACTTTTGTATGGGGCGACTTCCACGAATAGTTTCTGTACGGAGGACATAGGCGGCGCAAAGGTAATTAGCCTGTCAAGTTGTCGACGCGAGGGCAAGCCGACCACAGGCAGGCGCAGCGACCGCAGACAAAGGGAGAAGGAAAGAGACGGGGGGAGGCACGAGTTCTGTCCAATCCTTCCTTTGGTCAAATGGGCGTCGTGCTTTCTGCCAAGACTTCGCTCATGCTGAAGCTCGCCGAGCGGTTTCTTTTTAGGGACCTGGGGTTCATGCTAGTTAGCAGCTTAGTGGCAGCCCTGGCAACCTGGGAGCAGTGCGTGCATGCTTGCCCCGGCTCATCCGTCGTCATTGTGCCTTGAGGTGACCCGCCAGGAGCCTGGTGGCTCCATTTTCAAGGGCGGGCTGTGACGACTGTCTCCTCGTTCAGGAAGAGCTTCTTCTTGGCGGTACCTCGTGGTGCCAGCTAGTTGAATTGTAGGGAGAGACTGGCTAGTTAACGTCTGAGCTGTTATATTAGGCCTCGTTCGGTGATCTTGGCTCGGAAGGGACGGACTTTGACGAAAGGCGGCCATGTCGGCATGTATTTTTTTCTCTCTTTGACTTTGATCGGCTTGGATGCTGCTAAATAATAAGTCATGTCCACACAGAGCAGACCGACAGCAGCACCGTTGTGCAATGTTAGCACTATTTACTAAGTTAGTTACCCAGTCTGCCGAGCTGTAGCAGCAGTCTTTGTCCAGGTACGGAGTGCTCCATGTTTAGCAACAACTTGCCTGCAATAATGCGTGTTTACTATAGGGCTTAGAGGGCTAACAAGGGTAATTATAAGCTAACAAGCTGCAAGAGTACGAGGCGAATGTCTGGGGCATTGGTGGCAGTGGACTGAAGGCTAGAAGCAGGCCTAAATACGGATAAAAGTGAGACGTTGACGCGGCTCGCAGAAATGGTATGAGTCGATTGCTGACCATGGCCTCAATGACCCCTCTTCATGACGGCGCTGCCACACCGCGTCTTGGTCCCTCATGTGGACAGGTTGACAGCGTCGTGGCTGTCTTGGTAAGCCGGCGGGCGATGAGCTGGACATTTGGACGGCTGGTGAGGTGTGGTGCCAGTCTGGCTTTGACTGGGCGAGGTAGGGCACACAAGTTGTTCGATTGTTGGAAAATGGCTGGCATGTCTTGCCCCTGTGTGACATGATGATGATCAGAGACGGGGCGAGTCGTGTTGGTGATGATGATTATTAGGGTTAACAAACAGACAACAAGAATCTACTCCGTACGTCTTCAGCATCCCTGATGAACAAGGCAAACGGAAAAGAATTGGCTGGTACCTCCTAGGCACTAGCCTGACGAGGCACTACGCCACTGCAGCTTCAGCGCTGGCGACCCTCACATCACAACAGTGCAGCACTGATGATGACAACAAAGACGCCATATTTATTTGATCCCAGCACACCATCTTTGGCCTTAGTTATTTTGGTAGGGAGAAAGTGTGCCTGGCCCAGCGAAGCTACAGTGGGCTGGCTCCTGTAATCTAGTCCGTCGGCCACTGTAATTTAGCACAAAAGTCTTTCTTGTCCACGCCCCAAGTACCTGTACGACTGACCCCGTCTCTGTCAACCCGCGCTAGATACACGGCCGTCTTCATTCCACACGCCTCCGACTCCAGCCTCTACTAGTTAGTAGCTAGGCACATTCTTTTGCCTTTGCCTGTAAAGAAAAAAGGGCAGAAAAAAGAAATGGAAGAAAAGAAGTAAAGAGGAAAAACACACCCCTCCCCCCTGGTCGACGTGTGCTCCGCACCGCAACTCGGAGGCCCGGCCGTCTTTGACTTAAAAAGGTTTTTTTTCTTGGCCTGCAAATTTATTTCTCTCCTGTCTTGGGCTGTCCTAGAGCCACCCTCCACCACGACGCCAAGTACTTCATCATCCACCACCCACATACGGATAGACAGACCTTGGGCCAACTCTCTTTTCGACTACCGACCTCTGTTTGTTTTCCCTCTCCAAACAACCTTATTTCGACCTTCATCGATTTCACGACCAACATCGACATTCTTGAATCAAACTCGCATCTGCCCCGCGGATTTCGCACTTCAACTGTTCTACGCCTGTCTCTTTCGCTACCTTCACTATAGCGACGCCCCCAGAAGAAAAGTTGTGATACCGCCGTCATCTCGACAACCAAACGGCTCTCCAAATCTGTCACTTGCGCTGCTGTACGACCTGCACGTCACGGTCTCTTTTCTGCGTCCAACCACGCCAGTCGCACCGACGAGGAAAAGGGTCCAGCTTGAACCCCCGCCCCCCTCCCGGCCTCGTCCACGTCGTATCTATCCCCTTGGTATTCTCTACCTGCAGCTGCACAAGCGCCCACGCCCACGCCCACGCACACCTCGACAACGACAGGCGCCCAATCTGCAGGCTGCACATCGCCCACCAGTTGACGTGGTCGCTGCCCTGCCCGACGACGCCTGCAGCAACAGACTCCGGCTTCCCAGATCGACGACATCCCATCCTGGTCCTCTAGCTCCCGCTCCCGCACCACGCGCGCGCCGCCACATCCTGCTACCCTCTGCCTGCATATCTGCTTGCTGCATCTTTTTTGCGTGCATACTCTGCACGCCTCAAGCTTGCTAAAGCTGCTATCCAAAAACACCAGAGCTCCAAGGACCCGCCTCCTGCTGTTGCCTGTCTCTACTTTGCCTGGCGCAGAACTATATCCGTCCAGACACCAACCTGCAGCCCACAGCCAGCCAGCCCACGAGACACAGAGTACACAAGCCCTCCTTCCTCCCGGTACTTATTAACCTCTCGACCTCGCTCGCTCTCGCCGCCTTGCGCAACTGTCTCGTCTTCTCTCGTCACACTCCAAAATGCACGTCGTCTCCTACACCCGCCATTCATAGATGACGACATTTGCATAGAGGCCGCCTCGCCTCCTCGTCTTCAACTCTGTGTGCCCCTGCTGCCACTTCTCTGCAATCGCAGACATCATGGTCATGCTATACAAGACTGCACGACCCACGCCCACCACATTGCCCGCCCAAGACATGAGCAACATGTCGTCTTTAACAGCCCAACTTCGGCGCCGGCCGAGCCCAGCCATGGTACAAACCAATGTCCAACCTCAACACTCCAACTCGCTCCCAATCTCTGCTATAAGCGCCTCCTCCATCGCCTCCTCCTCTCGCCAAGCCTCTCCCACCATGTCGCCTGACACCGCTGTCCTCACCACCAATTCCTCCCTGCAGCCTTCACCCGACGCCTTCCACACACGCCTCGACGACGACGTCTGCCCTCCCAACTTTCAGTTGCCAGACGCAATCGTCTCCCGAAAGACGAGCGTCAACTCCCTTGCCCAGAGCTGGACCGGCAATGGGAGCCCGCTGACCGACATGCCTAGTAACGGCCACGCCTCGCCAACACCTGCTCCCTCCAAAACCAACCTCATACGCCGCCTTTCCAGTCGCGCGTCTCGCAGCATTACCAGCCGTAGGAGGCAGTCCTCTGCTGCTCCCCCCGCTCGCGACAGCAGTGTTGGTCCATGCTTCCTACGAAGACGCTCTGATAGCAACACTGGCGCGCCCCCCGACTTTGCTCCCGCCAATACCGACTCCGAGTCTGACTTTGACGATAGAGATGAGTATGGCTCTCTGCGCACCAACAACTTCATGCTGGATGGACTCGTTCGCGATGCCCCCAAACCTCCTGCACTTAACGCCACTTCACCAGTTGGCGGCAGTTCGACCACGATGGCTGGCCCGGTGATTCCTCTGCAGCTCCAACAAGGTGTCTGGCTCCGCAAGATTTCCAAAAAGAGTCGTTCCAAGAGAATACGTCTTCAGTATGATCCAGACTCCAATAAGCTTGTCTGGGACAAGGCTCGACCCCAAAAGTCGCTCCACGTGGACGAGATTCGCGAGATCCGTACTGGCTCCGACATTCAGCAGTATGGTCGCGACTTCAAGGTTCCCGAATCTGAGCGCTCCACATGGTTCTCTATCCTCTACTCTGTTCCCGAACGCTCCAAGTCCAAGTTTATGCATCTGATTGCCGATGATATCGAGGCCTGCGACCTTTGGACTACTTTTCTGCATGCCATGCTGCGTCATCGCCAGGAGGTCATGACTTCGCTCATGTCTTTCAATGACAAGGCCATTGCCCAATATTGGCAGACCGAAATGGCCAAACAGCCAGACTTTGGCGGCGCCACCCAAGAGCTGGATCTCGCCGGTGTCAAGCGCGTCTGCCAGAATCTTCACATCTATTCATCTCCCAGTATTGTCCATGCAAATTTCCGAATCGCTGATGCCCGCGCCCGCGAGCGTCTCAACTTTGAAGAGTTTCTCGAGTTTGTTCGCCTCATGAAGCAGCGCAAGGATATCCGCGAGATCATGAAAAACGACTTCGCCAAACCCAAGGTGAGCTTGACATTGTCAGAGTTTCTCGATTTCCTCCGCAATGTGCAGGGTGAGGATGTTGAGGGAAACCGCGCTGCTTGGGAAAAGTCCTTTTTTCGCCATGCCCGCAAGTATCGCCTCGAAAGTACCTCCGAGGGACTCGAAGATCTCATGTCAGAGGACGCTTTTGTGGCTTTCCTCAGCTCCAGGCACAACACACCTGTCGCTGACGAGCCCCAAGACTACACCCTGGATCGCCCCATGAATGAGTACTTCATCTCCAGCTCCCATAACACATATCTGCTCGGACGTCAGGTCGCCGGCAGGTCCAGTATCGAAGGTTACATCGCTGCCCTTGTCCGCGGCTGTCGCTGCGTCGAGGTCGACTGCTGGGACGGCCCAGATGGTCAGCCCCAAGTTGTCCACGGCCGTACCCTCACCACTTCCATCAGTTTCAAGGAAGTCATGACCACCATCAACAAGTACGCCTTTGTCAAGTCCAATTTTCCCCTCTGGATTTCTCTCGAGGTGCACTGCAACGCCGTGCAGCAAGCTATCATGGCCGAGACCATCAAGGAGGCCTTTGGCTCCCGTCTCGTGACCGAGCCTCTGGATCCCTCTTCCAACAAGCTGCCCTCCCCCTCGGAGCTCATGGGTCGCATCCTCATCAAGGTCAAGGAGCCTCGCATGAATGATGATAGCAATATGAGCAGCGCCGCTGTAATTGCCCAGGCCACCCGAGGTCGCGGCAACAGTGTCGGCTCCTCTAGCCAACCGGTCCACGTTTCTCAAAGTCCCGCACCTTATGTATCGCAATCTCTTCCTCAGAGCCCTCTTCTCAGTGGTTATCCGCGACGTGTGGCAAGCAACAGCCGTAAACGCGTGCAGACCATCAACGAAGAGACCACGCATGTGCGTGATATGAGCAGCAACAGCGATACTGAAAGCGGCAGCGATACCGGCTCTGGCAGCCCATCAGCCAACAAGACGATACCCGTCCTCGGCAGGCTTGGCGTGTACTGTGCCGGTGTCAAGTTTCCTGGCTTTGATACTCCCGCTGCTAAGAAGTTTAATCACATCTTTTCCTTTATGGAGTCGAGCTTCTCGAAGAACTCGCGCTCCAAGGAGGACAAGATGTCACTAAACATCCACAACATGCGTTACCTGATGCGCGTCTATCCCGACGGCACTCGCCTGGCCTCAAGCAATTTTGATCCCCTCATCTACTGGCGACGCGGTGTCCAGATGGCTGCTCTCAACTGGCAGACATTCGACCTGGGTATGCAGCTCAACCGCGCCATGTTTGATGGCGGCCAGGATTCGTCCGGCTACGTGCTAAAGCCCCCAGAGCTGCGTGACATTCAGGTTCTCCCCTACAACTCGGACATTGCCCGTGGCAAAAAGGAGCGCTCCGTTGTCTCCTTTTCAGTTGATGTGCTTTCCGCCCAGCAGCTGATGCGGCCCGCCAACCTCTCTGCCAGCAAGTCGATGGACTTTTACGTCGAAGTAGAGGTTTTTCACGCCAACGACAAGCGCGACAAGAAGGAAGGGCACTCTGACGGCGACAACGGGACAAATACACCTCTCAAATTCCAGACTAAAGTCATTCGCGAGAATGGCTTCTCGCCCATGTTCTCGTCGGGGAAGTTCAACTTCAAGGTTGTGACTAAGCACCCTGAGCTGGTCTTTGTGCGCTGGTCGGTCAAGCTGTCCAATGATGGCGAGAGCTACAGCACCAAGGACCGCCCGCCGATTGCGAGCTACACGGCCAAGCTGCGCAACCTCAAGAAAGGCTATCGCACGCTGCCGCTGCTCAACCACGCAGGCGACCAGTACCTTTTCTCAACGCTGTTTTGCCACATCCAGCTTGACGAGATTGAGAAGACGCTCATTGACGCGCCCCGCTCACCGTCTGACGGCAGCAAGCTGAACCGTTTCGGCGGCAAGGTCTTTGGGCGCAGCAACACGAGTCCGCGAGGCACTATTGAAAAGACGAGCGTGGAAAAGACGAGCTTTGAGAGCTACGCTTAAGCGCACCGTCATTGAAAAACGATATACTGCTAGCAGTGCTAGCCAAGTGATATTGAATATCACTTTTTTCATTATCTCTTTCCTTCTTTGTTTTTTTCGAGCTTGACTCGAGAGAGGATTTGTATTGATGGATATACATTTTTCTGAAACAGGCTATTTTTCTTTTGTCTTTTTTTTCTGTTTAGCATGACAACCACATCACCACTAGTTGGGAAACAAAATACCCCCGTTGTTTGTCCCTTTTCCTTATTATGTTCAGAGCGAGAGATTGCACTAAAACCAGTGCGAATTTTGGTCTTTTTTCATTTCGTTCGAGGTTTTCTTATACTATGGTTTGCCAGGCAAGCCCAGAAAGTGTGAAATTTGCACACACTGCATATTCTAGCATATCTTATGGGCGGCGGGTGGGGACAAAAATTTTACACGCATATCCCAGTCTTGGAAAGAATTGGAAAGGTATCTGGGATTTGATAGAGAACACACAATGGAATTTGGACAAGAAATCATCTTGTATTTTGAGCTTTTATTTTTGCTTCTTCTGCTATGTGTTGTTTGATGTTATGATGATGATGATGATTTTGGACGATTTCCCTTTTTCTTCTTTTCCTTTTTTCAGGGCGGGTTCGACTTGGCCGGTGGAAAAACATGCTATTTAGTCTTGTATCCTGGCAGATTGGTTTCGGACACTTTGGTAGATAGATACACATGACATCGTTGATCCCTCAATAAACGTGGGCTTTAAATAGCCCCCCCCTTTTCACACTACCTAACAGCCTCAATCGCCGCCAACATGACATGCCAAGCTAACAAGAAACAAAACGCTTGAATCAAATGCCCGCCCATCTTCGCAGCGTAGTATACAACGCCGAGTTTAGTTCATTCTAATCTACACCTTCATCCTCGTAGCCGGCGCTGCGGTTATTCTGCTTCGGTGTCTGGCCACCACTGCCTCCGCCTCGCAGCATGCCGCTCGCGCCCCCGCGGCTCCAGTTGCTGCTGCTGTTGCTGTTCATACGCGCTGAGCCCCCGCCATTTATTCGGTGCTTCTTCTGCGGCTCGTCATCGAAATCAATAATGTCATTGTCAATGTCTTGGAGCTCCTGCTCAATGGTACGTCCGCGGGGGCTCAGACGCCGCAGCGGTACTGTATTGTCGTTGCCGTTTGGGTGGGGGTCCGCGTACATGTTTGGGTCGCGACCGAGCAGACGATCCGCTTTGCTAGGTGTTTGGCGCTGTTGCTGCTGCTGTTGCTGCTGCTGCTGTTGGCCGTAGTACGACGGCGGCTCCGGAGGCGGCCCGGCCTCGCCCCAGCCCGCGTTGATTTCGCGCTGACGTTGACGCTCGCGCTCGACGCGCACGCGGTCGCAGGCGTCGAGCCACTTTGGGCTCGCTTCCCATGCCCAGCCATCGCCGGTAGTGTTGCAAATGGGAACGAACCACAGCGCGGGCCGCGGACCGAGCAGGTGCGTCATGTTCTTCCGCCAGCCGAGATCGAACGCGCTGGGCAGCTTCTCGGCATCCTGCTCGTCGAGGTAGTCTTCGTAGCGGCGGCGGCTCTGGTCGCGCTCGAGCTCCGCGTACGAGCGCTGCACGGGCGGGTGTTGCTGGGTGGCATCTGGCCGGTCCTGCGCCCAGCGCTGCTCTTCACCCTCTTCAGGTGCGGTGATGCCCGGCAGCGCCGCGGTGTGGAAGTCGACGATCTGCTGCGCAACGGGATGAAACTGGTGCCGCGGATCGTGGGTGAGGTTGTAGGAGCGCCGTAGCGGCGAAAGGTAGCGCGTCTTTTCGAGACACTCAATCGTCGTCTGTCCGCGCATGGAGAGCATGATGTGCCAGCCGGTGAAGATGCAGAGCACGATGCCAATGATGCCGCTCATGACAGCGAGCATGATGTAGTTGACGGGCATAAGGTTGTCAACCTCTTCGGTGATGCCGCTGATAATCTGCGTCCACACCCAAGCGCCGCTGACGGCAAACGAGTAAAAGCACAGCAGCGTCGTGTAGCAAAGGAAGAGCAAAAAAGCCTTGTAGTTGCGTAGGCCGACGCACGTCGCCAGCCACGGGCAGTGATGGTCCATCTTTAGGACACAGCGCTTGCACGTGGAGCAGTGATGCGCGCGGTCGGGCTTGCGCGCCTGGCACTTCTTGCAGAACCGCACCTCACCGTTGCTCTTGACGGTAAAGGACGTCGCGGGGCGGTTGGTCTGGGCCGTCGGCAGCATGCCGTAGCCGTCGGTCGTCGTGGTCGAGCCGGGGGGCGTGAAGACGGCGACGGTGTAGCACCAGTTGGCGAGGAGGTAGATGGCAATGCCAACAGCGGAGGATGTTTTGCCTTGAGAGGTGAAGTCAGCATCGGGAGAGCTGTCGACGGAGCTTGCGTACCTAGCCATGTGATGCTTGTGTCTTCATTGCCAATGTTGACAACCGTCACGGCAGCCCACGTCGTGAGGCCATAGACGAAGAGCAGCGGAAAGTACCTGACGATGGAGCAGCATGTGCGCTCAAACCGGCGCGCCCATCGCCGGGCCATTCTGTCGTCGCCGAGGCGCCCGGGGGCCTCAAGGGTATGCTCGGACTCGGAATCCAACGTGACGGTGCGCTCGACGCCTTGTTGTTACTTCATGGATCTGATTTGCGCCGTTAATATATGAGCCACTGTTCGAAAATTCGGTCTACAGCTCTGTCTCGTTTCTGGAAGGCGCTTGGGTAATGTCGTATGTTACAAAAGTGTTTGGTCCAAGTTGCGGGTGAGGCAGCACAGCTTAGGTCATCAGGGGCGAAGTGGTGCTGCGCCGTGCTGCGCCTACGAGACGACGAGTTACAGCCTGGACATACTTGGCGCCAAATTGCCCGTTACGCTGACTGACTGCCAGATTCTGAACTTGTGCAATAGTTGTTGACCAATGAAACGTGCCCGAATGAAGAGTTTAGATTTTAAGCTATGTGATATTCGACTTTTCTTGCTTGTTCTATCTCAGCTAGTTGTTCGCTGACACCAACATTTCATCTAACCTGAGTGGATAATGAAAGTGTTGAAGCCGTGGATAGAGTATGCAGTGTGGGCCACAACAGCCAGTAAGGTGCTGTGGCGCCAGTCACTAATAATAAACTAAGAAGGGTAAAAGGTACCCACTTTTACCTCTTTTCTATATATAAAACTAGGTACCTTTTCTTATAGTTATTTTCTTCTCTTTAGATATCTATTATAATAGAATATATTACTTAAAGCCTTATATCTACTAGTTCTTTATTATTTATACCTCTAATTAGCTAACTTATTATTTATAAGCTTAAAGACCTTATTACTAAGAGTTATAAGCCTAATATAATTTAAAAAAACTAAAGCTTTAATTATAATATTTCTTCTTAATAGGAAAATAAACTAAGATTTTAAAGATTAAAACTATTAAATTAATTATATCTTCTATTATTATAAAACTTAAAGATCTTAAGACTTAAAATACTTAGTTCTTAGCCTTTAAAAGCTATACTAGAGGACTATATACCTAAGAATATATTAACCTTAAATCCCCTAACTACCCTAATAATACTTTAATTAAACTAAGCCTTTTAATATTTAAAATAGTTAAAGTAAAGTTTAAGAAGGTATTATATACTAGGGTAAAAATATTAGATTAGGAATTCTTAGTTAATCTTAATAATATAAAAGTAAAATTAAAACTAAAAAAAGAGGAATATTATTATAATTATATAATTAAAGACTTTAAAATATATATTAAACTTATTAACTAAATATATATTTAGATAACTAGTAATATTAATATTATTATTTAGAATTAGGTTAACTTAAGCTTTAAAGAAGGTATAACTTTAAAGTAAAAGGTATATATATTAAAGAAGGTGCTTATACCCTCTTTAAAGGACTTTAAGAAGGCTACTTATTATACTTATAAAAGTATTATTAATTTAAATAAGATTAATATAATAAAGGCTTTTAAATAAATTAAAAAGTAAGAAAAAGCTTATATACTAGGTATTTATTATAATATTCTTAAACTTAAAAGTAAACTTACTATTAAGAAATTCCTTATAATTATAAAAAAGTACTTTAATAAGGGATAGGTATCTAATTAATAGAAATATATTATATAATATAGCTTTAAGAATAAAGGTATACCTTATACCCTTATAAAATATACCTAATTTTTCTAAGATTAAGCTATTAAAAAAGAATACTTAGCTATATAGGCCTTTATTATTATACTACTTAAACTAGATAATCTAAGTATAAAAAACTTAAGTATTAAGGGTAAGAATAAGTATAATTTAAATAATTACCTTTATAAAAGAACTTTTATTATAATAAGTAATTATAAGTAAAAGCCTTATAATTATAAGTTTATATAAAGAGCTCTTAAACCTTTAAGTAGCTTTAATATACTAGAAGCTAAGGCTAAGGAAATTATCTTATATTTAAGGGAGTTAAAGTAAAAGAGCCTATATATCTAATTAATTAATAATAGCTTTTACCTTCCTTTTATAATTAGTAATAATTAGCTAAAAGTATAAGATAGTATTAGAATACTAGATAATTAGCTTATTTATATATTTAAGTAAATAGGACTTATATCTAGTAATATCCTACTAAGCTTAAATATATTAGTATATATTAATTTATCTAATATTATAGCTTTAGTAACTAGTATATATTATAAGCTCTCTAAGAGTATAGTTTAAGATATTAGTATAGTATTATATATTATTAATAATAAGAAGTTCCTTAATAAAAGTACTTTTTATATTAAAAGTAGCTTTATTAGTATTAGTATTTTAGAATATTAGATCTTAGGATATAGTAATTATATACTTAAGGTAATAATATAAAATATAAGTTAAAAGTATAATATTATATTAAAGTATATTATATTAATTAATAATTTTTATATAAATATTATATTTATTAATTTAATAAAGAAAATTAGTATTTAAATAAATAGTTATAATAATACTTTATAATATAGTATAGAAGATAAGAATATTATTATAAAATTAATTTATATAAATAATAACCTCTACTTCTAAGAGTTTAAACTATTTTAATAAGATAAAAATTACCTTAACTATAAGGAGTTACTTATTATAATAATAGAAGATAAGAAGATATACTTAATAGTATATTCTACTATACCTTTACTTACTTAAATAGATAAGGAAGTAAAGTAATACTTATACTTAGGGTATTTAGGTAAATAAGCCTTTAAGTATCTTATATAAGTATATAATACTAAGATTAATAAAATAAAGAGACTAAAGTATAAGGTATATATCTAAGTATATATAAAGTAAATTATATTATAATACCTAAGTAAATACCCCTCTTTATAACTATTCTAGTACTTAAGCTAGGATCTTATATAATACCCTCTTAGCTAAAATAGTAAGTAATATTTATTTCTAATTAAAGATAAATTTACTAGTAATTTATATACCTAAGTTATAGCTAATTAAGTATATAATATATTATTTAATTATATATTAGCTTTTCTAGCTTAGGTATAGAATTAATTTAAACTCTATATATATATATTATACTATAATAGTAAGGCTATATTTATTAGTATATATAAGTAAAACGCCTATTAGTATTAGGCTTATTTTTCTAGAATTAAGTTAAAAATCACTTTACTAAGAATTTATAAGCTAAATAGAGGTATAGAGTATATAAATTAGGAAGTATAGACTAAGGTAATTATAATAACTAAAAGAGTAAGACTTCCTTATAACCTATAGTTAGAAGTTATAATTATAGCCTACTACTTACTTAATATTAGCCTAAAGAAATACTTTAATTAGTAGATACTATATAAGAAGCTATATAACTAGCTAGAGTTAAATTTAAAGCTACTAGTAACTTAGCTAGGTAGTAATAAGTAACTTAACTAGGGCTTATTACTAGTATATAGCTATTATACTTATACCCTTTAATATAATTAAGAAGAGAATAGAAACTAGAAATAGTATAAGGTTAGCCCTTAAGGCTATATAGGCTATCTTATTAGCTATATAATAATAAACCTTTATTAGATCTAGATTCTAGTCTTTAAGTATATAATTACTATATAGAATATCTAATTTAATAAGGATATAATATATAAAATAAATAAAGAATACTTATTTAAGCTTTTAATTAAGGAGACTAAAGCCTAGTTATAAGAGATTAAAAAACTTAAATATTTATATTTACTTCTTATACTTAATATATTACTAGGTATCTTTAGCTTAGGGGTAGTTAAATAAGAGGCTAATTAACTAAATAATTAGCTAAGTATTCTATAAAAAAAATAATAGCCTACTTAATAAAACCTAAGTATACCTAATAAATCTCTTTATAATACTAAACCTACTATATAAGAAGGTATATACTATTTACTAGAGAATAACTTTAGCTATAAGTTAGTAGGAGTAGAAGCTAAAAAGCCTATACCTAGTTATATATATAAACTATTAGTAGGGCTCCTAATACCCTCTAGTATACTTAAACTAGATACTTAAGAAATTATATTTAATCTTCTAATAAAGCTTTACCTACTAGTAAAAGGAGTAAATAGGTATCTAATAGAATAATTACTTAATTAACTATATAAAGAACCCTTAGAGTAAATATAAGAAGTTATAACCCCTCTTACTAATAAGATAATTCTTATATATAATTAAGTAAGTATATTTATAAACTAAATATTAAATAAGCCTAGAAAAAGTAGTTAAATTAGTAAAAGAAAGGCTAAAGGTAAGGTTAAAAGTTATATAAATTAACTTAATAAGCTAAGGATATATACTATAATTTTAGGTAATAAGTAAGAGAGTATACTTACTTAGATTTTATCTAATTAATAAAATTATATATTAGATAATTAATAGTTATTATAAATAATCTTTATAGTATTTAATATAACTATAAAAGAGTATATAGATACTAGAAGACTAATAATAATTTTAGGTATAATAACTCTTTAAATAAGTATAAACCTTCTATTATTATTAAAGAACTAGAAGGAAATATTAACTTACTTATTATATAATTAATTCTAGATAGCTATACTTACTAAGGTAAGGGAGCTTAAATAAATAAGTATATAGTTAAAAGTAAATAAAGAACTAAGAGTAAAGCTAATATTACTAAAGTAGTTATTTACTTATAAGTTTAACCCTAATAGTATATTCTTATATTATAAAGCTTAAATAGTTATATAAGGAGACTTTTAAGTACTTACTAAAAATAAAGAAATATATATTATAACCTTAGTAGTAAGGTCTTTTTATATTATAGTTACTCTAATAGCTAGATTTAGTATATATATCTTTTAATTTAATATTAAAAATATATTTATAAATACTAAAAGAGATAATAATAGCCTTATACTATATACTATACTAGAGGGCTTTAATAAGCTAGGTAAAGTCCTCTTATTATACTAAGCCTTATATAGACTTTATAATTTACTATACCTTTAATTCTAAGAACTATTTAGTACTTTTAAAGACCTTAGACTTATATAATATATTAAAAAACCTTATATATTATATATACTTAACTAAAAAGTATTTATTATATTCTATATTAATAATATCTTAGGCCTTATAATAAATATAAATATCCTAATACTTTAGGAAATTATTAAGGGCCTTAAAAGTAAATATATAGTATATAAGTAAGGGGAAGCTACCTAGTTCTTAGGTATTAAAATAATAAAAGACCTACCTAATAAGTATATTTACCTATTATACTAGGCCTATATTAAAAAGCTTATATATAAATTTAAGTATAATAATAACCTCTACTTAGTAAAAACCCTTTTATTAGCTACTAAGCTTCTACTATATAAAGAGAAAGCCTTAAAGAGTAAGATAAAGGACTATTAGGTAATTATTAGCTTATTATTTTATATAGTAATTATAGTTTATATTAATATAGCTTTTATAGTCTCCTTTTTATATAAATTCCTTATAAATCTATCTCTAGACTATATAAGGGTAATAGTATATATTATATAGTATTTATATATTATAAAAGAATTATTACTATATTTTAAAATAAATAATAAAATATATATTATTATAATTATAAATAATATATCTTTTATTAATAACCTTATAATATACTAATTAATATAAAGATATATAATCCTCTTATATAGTAACCTAATTAACTAGAAATTATTATATTAGATAATTATTATAACTTTTATTATAAAAGCTAAGCTTTTAACCCTCTTAATAACTATAAAGGAGGCTATTATTTTATATAAATTATTTACTTATATATATATATAATTACTAATACTATATAAGATCTTTTATAATAACTAGTAAATAATTTAATTAGTTATAATTACTAATAAGTATATAAATACTTAGCTTTATTATATTAACCTTTATAATCTCTAGCTTAAATAAGAGTATTTAAATAAATAATTTAAACTAATATTTATAATAATAAAAGATATACTTACTAATAAACTAATTAAGAACCTTCTTAAATAGTTATTCTTATTATAAAAAGCTTATATAAGTATAATAAAGATAAAAAGAATAATTATAAGTAAGTAAGATTAATATATAAGGAAGTAATATTAAAATTTCTTTTTTATTTATTTAAGTAATACTTTAAAAAGAGTATTTATACTTATAAAAAACACCTATTCTAATAAGACCTAATCTATTACCTTATTAAAAATAGTAAAAGCCTACTTCCTTAGTAACTATAAGTTACTTAGTACCTCCTTAGCCTTAAAGCTAAAAAAAATATTTAAATAACTAGTACTATAGTCCTCTAATAATTTAAAAATAAGGTATAAGGCCTTATAGTACTTACCTTAGTATTATATATAATTAGTAGTTATTTTATAAATATATTATATAATTAAATTTATACTTTTATAAGTCTTTACCTTAATTAAGGTTTAGAGGGCTTAAATAAAGGGCACTATTTATAAGTTATTAATAATAATAATTAGTTATAAAATAATTAACTAAGTATATTAGCTTATAAAGGATAATATATATACCTATTAAAATAATACTAGTAGTACTTTAAGGCACTACTAATAGTATCTTAGTAAATACTAGCCTACTTTACTAAGTTCTTACTAGCTAGGTAAGAGCGTATATACCCCTTATAGGGGATAGTATATAGCTTACCTAGCTAAGGTATAATAACTAAGGTAGTGTTAGTGGTAGCGGCTTTAGTAGTATTAGTAGCGGCGGCGGTAGTATAGAGAGTAGCGGCGGCGAGGGCGCCTATATCCTTATCCTCCTCCTCTAGAGGCACTATAACCTCCTCCTTAAGAGGCTCTTTATCCTTATCCTCCTCCTCTACTACCTCTTTAGTAGTCTTAGTCTTCTTCTTTTTCTTTTTCTTCTTCTTAATAATACTATAGCGCTATCTTTAAAGATAATAATTAGTTAAGTATATTAAAAGAAAAAGGAAAGATTATACCTATTACTTAAAGAGCTTAAGGGTAATAGTAAGGTAAGTAGTAAGAGATTTTAGGGTTTTATCCTTAAGAGCCTTCTTAATAATTAAAGTAATATAAACTATTTTTAATTTATAATAGTATTAATAAAAAAAAGAGGAATTATAAGAAGAATACTTATAAGTTAATTTATAAATATAGCCTTTACCTTTATCTTTACTAGTATATTATATTTACTTATATACCTTAAATTAAAATAGCTAGGCTATTAAAAAATAATATTATATATATATAAATACTTATTAAAAAGATTAATTTAAAGCTTAACTAAGTAATAAAACCTATTAATACTAAAGAATTTACCTTTAATATAACTTTATTTATCTAATAATAGTCTTAATTAAGGGGTATATTAAAGCTATAAATAGAGTATATAGTATAAGCTATAATAGCTAGTAAGATACTATAATACTAGTTATTAATAATAAACTAAGAAGAGTAAAAGGTATTTACTTTTACCCCTTTTTTATATATAAAACTAGGTACCTTTTCTTATAGTTATTTTCTTCTCTTTAGATATCTATTATAATAGAATATATTACCTAAAGCCTTATACCTACTAGTTCCTTATTATCTGCGCCTCTGATTAGCTAACTTACTATTCGTAAGCTTAGAGACCCTATTGCTGAGAGAAAGCGCCCGAAACCCCCCTTCACCAGAAAACTTTCTTGATCGCATCCTTGTCAACATTATACTTGATAGCATCATTCCCACCGCTTGTGTCAGCTTGGACAATCCCTCCAGTAAGTTGGTCCAGGAATGCGCCATACTGATCAGTCTCTCGGATGCGACAGTACCCGGGAGACTCAGCATGGTACGTGATTGCCTCTACCGACTTAAAGATGCGCGAACATTTTGGGCATTGATACGACTTGTCACCATGAGCAGGCGAATTCAAATGTCCGATGATCATTGCTTTGTTGTCAAAGTATTTCCTAAAACAGTCATTAGTTTTCTTAGCTGCATTACGTTGGAGCTGTTCTTACCCGCATCCTAGCTTGGGACAGATATATTTGTTGATGACAGTGCTCAAGTAAATAGATGCATTAAAGTATGGGTGGTTCGGGTCGTCCAGATCCATTGACTCTGCCAACGACTTGGGCGCCGGCGAAGTTGCCGCCGCAAGTTGTTCGGCGGATGGTGTGACGCGCCGCTTCACACGATCTTTTTCAATTGCGGCTTGAATGTCCTTAGACCCCCAGGCGCCCTGCCACTTAGCTGCCAAAAGATTTGTGGATGATTTTGGGGGCGATGCGTCTCTTTCAAGGTTCTCTTTGCAGTCTCCTTCTGCAGTTTGCCATTTGGCTGCGAGTCGATGGTCTGATGACATATCAATGAGCAAGCTTTCGTCTCCGTCCGTCTTGGATGTCATTTTCTTATTTGCGAATCCTGTGCTCTGTCGGCTTTCAATATTTCTGGCAGTTAACTTCTTGTCGAGATTGTTTATCTGTACCTGTGTTTTTGGGGCTCTCGATGATTGGGGTTCCTGCTTTGGCAACATCTGACGCTCGCCTCCCTGTGGTACCCGAAGCTCCTTCCTGGGGAGCACCGGGAAACTTTCCTCTGAAAGTTCGCCAGGCGTCTCCGCGCTGGGCGCTTCCACAACATCAACCCATTGAGGAACATGCATTGTAGACATGTAATTGGCGAAGCTTCCCTTGATCGGCTCGCCCGATCGCTTTGCGAGCTCTCGGTGAAAATCAAGCTTTGTCTCTCTCAGCATAGTCAGGTCGTTGGAGCTGATACGCGTGCACTGGCCTCGCTCGATATGTGCAACTAGCAATCCGACTCGGGCAAAAGGTCCACGCTCGCAACCTGGACAGTGAAGATTATGGGCCGGCTCGTGGGACTGTAGATTTCGAAGTAAGTAGGTATGGAAAAGTGTACCAGGGGTGTCAATTGGTGAATGCGTACCCGTTGGACATGCAGAAGCTCGCTCCTGGCCACCTCGAATACCTCTCCACAGAATGAACAGCTGTTGTGATCCTGCCTGCCTTTATCACGCATTGCACATTTGTGATTCCACAACAGATTCCAAGAGGGTAATACAAGCTTGCAGGGTCGACAGAAGAATTCAGCAGCTGGCGCAGACGAGCCCATGATGGCAGACTCTTGAATTGACTCTTCGAGGTGGTCAGCAATAGAGAAAGTTATTAGTAGTTGAAGAACGACGAAGATGTGCAGACGTTTAGTGCGTGCAACGTTTACCCGTGCCTGTCAGCTGGCAAGGGGGGGATTGAGTGGCAGCCGGCAGCTGACAGCTGGCATCCATGCAAACGGGAAAGTCAGTTATTCGCAATTCTACTCTAATTCAGGGTATACGTCCTCCGCATAATCTGCATCACTTAAGCGCCCCCCGCCAAATTCGAAACTATACGGGGCACTGTACGCCGGACCATTATAATCCTGGCCGCTGTACTCCTCGACTAATTGATCCAGCTGGTCATCCTCTATCTCAGAGCCACTGTCATTCTCCTCGTTGCTGTCACCGGCCGAATCCTCATCATTTTCCATGACTTCCATCGGAGCTCTACTTGGCGAGCTTGCTACAGACGTAGGATCATCCGTTGTTGATGCCGCTTGACGGCCAAGTAGCCTAACATTGTAACCCTGACTCTTCTTCTTTGGTGGTTTGCGGCCACGCAGCGCTATGAGCTCCTCGTCTGTAAGGCGCAAATTTGGCAGCGGCAGATGCAAGTTGGTTGACGTTGACCTTGGCGGTGTCATGTCACCAAACTGCAGTGTGGGAACGAAATCTGTCCGCGTCAACTGTCTGCCGAATCGGATACCCACCAGCTTTGTCTTCATAATGGCCTTGACCTTGGCCCACAACCCGCCATGGTACCAACCGCTACTGATGTCCCATGCTGAACGCACTGCCGCTCCATCGAGCAGCTCGCGTAGGAGAGGATCGGTAATGTCACACACCTGCCAGACCTTGCCATCTGTGTCATACGTTTCACCATCGAAAATATGGCTGGTAACTCCTGCGGGTACCTGACGTTCCTCAACCTTTTCAGGACGGCGGTACGCGCGTACGGTCGCAGGGCCTGAAGGGCGCTTGTGTTTGGTTAATTTGAACATGAGTGTCTGGTATTCTCGATATTTGGGATGCGTTCGTGGGTCAAGACCGTAGGGCACGACACAATCTCGCCATGGGCCGCCCTTGAATTGGTAGGCGGCGTAGTTGAGATATTTCTTGAGCTCATTCCAGCTGTCCAGCTTCTTTCCAAGATGGTTCAATAATGAGCGTCGTGTCCAGATGGGACGATCCTCAAATGCTGCCTCCAATTCTGCCAAAACTTCCATGAACCGTGCATCTGTAACATCTGGGGGCTCCTGAGGGCCAGTAGGCGTAGGCTCATCAGCGCTAATAAAATACCCGACTTGTTTTACAGCGGTCACATTGACTGTGCCGCCATCTGCAGTGGTGCGAACATATGGGTTCTGGGAGTAGAAATAGTTGAAAGGAAGGCTCATGTGCGTGAATAGCGGCGGCGGTATCACGTCAGAATTTCTGCTCTTGTCGATGCCTGGTTCTAATGTGAAGGCTTTCATCTTTTCGACTATGTTCTCATTTAGTAGCGGTTCCAGGATTGAGACGCAGCAACTCACCATCTCCAGAAAAGACTTGGTCCACATATCGGTTCGTAAACGACGACGTGGACATGTCCCAGTAAAAGTCCGCGAAACCACGGTATCTATGAGTGTGATTGATGACACCCACAGCATCGACCTTGTAGCGGTCAACGTTGTCTTGAAGTTTTCGTTTGAGGGTTTTGGGCTCGTCCTGGCGAGCGATAGAGCAAACGCGATTTGCTTGATCGGCATCGCAGATCTCCTGATCTCCTTCCCAGGCCATTGAAGAACCACGCTTTCTCTTCCTCCCAGTGCGCTTCGGAAGGGTGATTTTCAGGACAACGTTGTGTGAGGCTGCATTGTGTGACATGATGGGGCTGCAGAATGGGCTCTCTGGGTTCAGATAGAGAGGCACCGAGTTACGTTGAGGGTCTAGAACCTGAAGATGCCATCAGCGCAGGCACACAAAGAACAGCTGAGAATCTTACATGTTCAAAAGATGGTACTCGGCCAAAGGCACTGATGGCACGATCGATATTCTGCACCACAGCGGGAATCTCTACGGCTGCAATCTTTCTATTAGGTATGATGTAGATTGGCGCATTTTGAGATGATGTATCCCGGGTCGAGCTGGGCCCCGGTACTGTCGAGTCTGGTAGGGAACAATCTGAGGCAGAGGCCTCTTTACCATTTCCAGAATGAGAGGTCATTGCAGCGGATATTGAAGTCTGATGACAACCAAGACAGCCACTGATGGCAAAATGCTTACGCCTCGAAAACCTTTTGACTCGTGATTGCCCTGGTCCGGTAGCATGGGAGACGCCCTCAACAGAAATCAAGGGTGGTGGAAAGGGCGAACGTCTTTATTAGCCCGGTCGTCTACTGAACAGCCGTGCGAGGTTTGACTTGGCGCTTTTCAATGATGTGCTCTATGGGCGGTTAATATGGGGAGCGCAGGGCTGAAGCTTGGACATGTGTAAAGACTGTGCTTATACTGTATAGAGAACTGTACAGAGTCTAGCGCTTGGCGCAAAACAACAAGCCATCGGGGTTGGTGTGGAGGCCGGGCGGCACTTGATTGAGCGTGAATGTGAAGGTCACATTGAGCAACTGGTATTTATCATCCGTTAGTTCTGTAATACCTTGTGGTGCTTGTTTGAGATTATGGCTCATATGGCAATTAGGGACCCATCTATCTGTTCTAGGAATTCGCCCAGTTCAACCTCTACGAGTACTAATGTCTGATGGGGGCGATGAGCCTCCACCACAGCAAGATAGATAAATGACCTCGTTAATTGATCTGTCTTGTACGTTGTGGTGCCGTCGTCATCTTTGTTGATGTGGGCAGTCCACTTGTATTCGATGTCAACATGTATTGACAACCCTGCTTTCTGTGGTGCTCGTGATTTGCTTCCAGCACAAATAGCTAGCCCCTCATACCTACCTACAAGGCAAGAGTAGCTCCAGGGTCGTAGCCTCATGATCGATTTGCAGGACTTTATAACACTTTTACTTGCTGTGCCTGGGCGAGAATCCAGAGCGCCAGGCAAGGTACCTTGGCAACTTGGTACCCAAGTACTCAGGTACAAACAAAAGGCTCTAGCGCATTTCCCCGCCTCAAAACTCTAGCACTGAAATTAGCACTCCCAGCTTCTGCTCTACCTACAGTCTGGCGCACCTTTGGTACCTCTGTTAGCACAGTTTCTACCATCAAACCGCCCAGTAACCTCATCTTCACCGCCCGCCTTAGCACCCGCTACCAAACGGCAACAACCGTACCGTGCTCTATCTCGACTCCGCGCTGCATCAACACTACTGTGCTGTTCAGACCTCTCCTCCTCACGGCCGGCGCGCCCTTCATCTGCAATCCCCCTCCCTCCATCTCCAGCTCGCCCTCCTGCTTGCATTTTCTTGCGCATGAGCCTGTTCCTTGACCCCATCGCCACCTGAACATCAACCAAGCCTCAGCCGTACTCCCTCCGCGCGTTCGAGCCCCCTGACTGCCGCCATCGCGTCGAGCCGCCATCGAGCTCATCCCCACGCCCGACACTGCTAGCCCATACCGTCACCTGCAACCGACAGTCCTAATCTCTACCGGTGCACTTGTTCTCTAGGTAGCGCTCGTGACGCGCTTTCTTTTGGTTGGCACCGCTGTCCTCGCAGCATCGCCGCGCTGTCGCCCTACCCCGCCAGAGCCACGACCGTGCCACCCGATAGTACATGGGCGAACAACTTCAAGACAGAATGAAGCGCTTCAGCCAGAAAGTCGTACGTCACGTCCCCTCTGACGTCCCCTCGCTTGACACGCCATGCTAACGTTTCTAGCTCTCTCGAGGCAAGGACTCCACAAAGTCGTCCAAGAAGAACAAAGACAACAAGGATGGCACCGCCTCTCCTTCGGCGCGAGATCCATCTACCCAGTCACCTACGCTGACTCCTACCTCCTCGACGACAGCCGTCAACGACATTCGCAACAAGCCTTTGCCGCCCAATTCCACAGACAGCCTGGGCCAGGGTGCAGGCGGCGACAGGTTCGGGGCCATAGGCGCCAACTCGAGTCCAAATGGTAACTCCAGAATGCCTCCCACAGTCGTCATCAGCCCAACTCCCGGCGTGAGTGCTACTTCCCAGCTCGAAATCGCCCATCAATAGAAGCTAACTGTCCTTAAAACAGCATGTCCCGCCCCCGGGCGCCGCCGAAACGATGCCGCACGACCTCGCGCCTCCCAAGCCTGGCCAAAAGTCGCTCATGATTCATCGCGGAATAGATAATCGTGATGCCATTCCTGAGGGCCTTCGCACCCCCAAGAGGCAGCACTCTTCGCGCTTCGATATCTCCACCAACAGAGATCTCGAAAAGCTGCCCGGTTTCCACGAAGTTCCTCCAAACAGGCGCCAGGAGCTCTTCATGCAAAAGATTGATCAGTGCAACGTCATTTTCGACTTCAACGATGCCAGTGGCGACATGAAGGCAAAGGAAATTAAGCGACTGGCTTTGCACGAGCTGCTTGACTACGTCGCTAACAACCGACAAGTCATCACCGAGCCCATGTACCCCAAGGTGGTCGATATGTTTAGCAAAAACCTTTTCCGGCCCATTCCGCCCCCAATGAACCCCCAGGGCGAACCATTTGACCCGGAAGAGGACGAGCCCGTGCTTGAGGTTGCCTGGCCCCATATTCAAGTCGTCTACGAGTTCTTCTTGCGCTTCATCGAGAGCCAGGATTTCAACACAAACATTGCCAAGGCCTACATCGACCACAGCTTTGTTCTTCAACTGCTCGACCTCTTCGACTCGGAGGACCCCCGTGAACGTGACTTTCTCAAGACTACTCTCCATAGAATCTATGGCAAATTTCTGAACCTGCGATCATTTATTCGCCGATCCATCAACAATGTCTTTTTCCAGTTCACCTACGAAACAGAGAGGTTCAATGGTATCGCTGAGCTCTTGGAGATTCTGGGTTCCATCATTAATGGCTTCGCGCTACCTCTGAAGGAGGAACACAAAATCTTCTTGACTCGGGTCCTCCTTCCGCTGCACAAGCCCAGGAGCCTGAGCATGTACCACCCTCAGCTCGCATACTGCATTGTGCAATTCCTAGAAAAGGACGCGTCCCTGACAGAAGATGTGAGTATTCTTTCTGCCACCAATCAGGCATTTATTAACTGTATAGGTTGTCCTGGGACTTCTCCGCTACTGGCCGAAAGTAAACAGTACAAAGGAAGTCATGTTCCTAAACGAAGTCGAGGACATCTTCGAGGTCATGGATCCTGCCGAGTTTGCCAAGGTGCAAGAACCACTCTTTCACCAACTAGCCAAGTCAGTGGCCAGTCCGCATTTCCAGGTCGCCGAGCGCGCGCTTTACTTCTGGAACAATGAATACTTTTGCAATTTGGTTAGCGACAATGTTGAAATTATTCTGCCCATCATGTTCGCGCCACTCTATGAGAACTCCAAGGGCCATTGGAACAGGTTAGTTGGCAGTCGCGTCTTGTGTGTTACTTGGCTAATGTGGGTAGAACAATTCACGGCATGGTTTACAACGCCATGAAACTCTTCATGGAAATTAACCCGCAGCTTTTTGACGACTGCTCTCACGAGTACACGGAGCACCAAAACAGTGCTGCCGAGCGCGAAGCTCGGCGTGAGCGCAAATGGGCGGCCCTTGGAGAGCAGGCCGAACTTCGTCGCAACTCCATGTCCTCAGACATGGTTGAGCCCCCGCAAAGAACACAAGTCAATGCGATGCCTCGCGTCGACGAGGCAGACGTAGGCACAGATGACAGTCAGAAACGATTGGACTCGCTACGACTACAGGACCAGTCTGGACGCCGACCCAGTGTTCACGAACGTCAAGGGTCGACCGGCTCAACGCGCAGCCGGTGAGGAGATGGCAGTGATGAGCTGCGCATAGTGCTGTAGCTCTGCGATAATATACAATCGTCCAAATATGTGATCAGTTTTGATACTCTGCATCGTGGGCTCTCTCATAGCCAGCTCAACGTACGGCGCGCCGTTTTGCTATTTACGATGCCAAGAGTCGCAACTTTGTTTTTTCTTGAGTACCTGCATATTGAAGGATCCGGTCTCGATGACCTGCTCGCAAGGAGAGGATCTCGGTGAAGAGAGAAAGTGGTTTTTTTACTACGTTGTTGCTTGTTTTTTGTGGGAAAGGCGGAGGAATTTGCAACTGGCGCACAAGGGGATACAAAATTTCACCGCACGTTGAAAGGGTAGGACGAATAAGAGACAAAGGCGGGTTGGAAGGACAGCAAAGGTATCTGCAAAAGGAAACGCCTTTGCGGACATTACTGTGCAGTGGCTGGACACTATTGGGAAAACATATTTACCGTCTGTCATTCTCTGTCCTTGTCCCCATCTCTGTATCTGTCTCGAATTGACAGTTACAGCATTTTTCCAGTTGCCATGGCTGATTGTCGTTTGATCTGTGCGAAGGAAGGGGAGGGAAAGGAAGAAAACGGCCGCTCCGTCTTGGTTGGTCTTTTTTTTGCGTAATGTAGATGATGACAAGGACACGGTGGCAGAAACATTTCTTTTTTACTTTTATGACCTTTTCATTATTTTCTGTTGACCAAAAGAATAGATTCTTTTTTTCCTTTTTTACACCGAATAACTAATCCGCAATATGACACGTGGATGAATTTGTGCCTGGTCCGTCCATGTCCCTGTTTGCCTATCTCGTTCGACCGCGATCAAACCCTCCTCTGCCGTGTTGATTATTGTTGTATCCACCTCTTCTATTGTTAAAGGTACCCTGCTGAAACCCATTACTATTATTATATCCTCCCTGGTAGCCTTGTGGCGGCGGCGGCGGCGGCGGTAGTTGAGGGGGGAAAAGCCCTTGGCTGGCAGACCATGCAGCCATCATCTGGCTCATAACAACTGGATCGGCCACCCAATTGGGCATTCCGCCCGGTGGCAGATGCGGCGGCGGCGGTGGTGGCGGCGGCCACTGCCCTGGGAAGCCAGCCGGAGGAGGCGGCGGCGGCGGGGGCAGCCCTCCCAAGCTCCCTGGAAGAGGTATATTGCTGTGCGCGCGTGGAGGGGACCGCCTGTAGCGCCCATCAGGACTCGCGCTCCGACTCCGGCTTCTTACACGCGGGGAGGGCGTGCGACTGGGCGAGTCGGAAGAGTACCGGCGCAGACGCTTGCGCGACGGTGATGGCGAGCATGACTGTGATGACAGCGATCGCGAGTATGAACGGCCCCGGGAGTAGCTGCGCGGTGCCTGTGTCCGCCTCGCCCTCATCTTTGTGCAAAATGGGCGCGACCAGCCATAGTAGGTATCTGCTTGGAGCACATCGCCGGTGGCTTGGTCCAGAACAAAACGCTCCCCCAGCTCGTTGATGTCTTCGAAATCACCGTCATGTACATCAGAAAGAACCTCGTTGCCGCTGCCATATATGCGATTGGCGCTGCGGAGGAGCTTCTTGACGGCGTCGACGAGGACGCCGTCTGCGGGCCCTGCGGCCAACTGGATCGGGCGAATGCGATCTGGCACCATGGGCCGTGCCGAATTTGGCGTCAGGTGCGGGAGCCAGGTGCCCACGGGAAGATCATACCACGGTGTGGAGGTGTCGCCGTGTGAGTAGGGCAGCATGTATGGCGTGTCCTTGGCAAGTTTGAGGGACGCCGTTTGCGGCGCCGTGTCAGCCTGTGATGCAGGGGCAGCAACGTTGCCGTTCTTGGACACGGCGTCGCGGAGCTGTGACAATAGGTCCACGGCAAAGTATTGTTTCTCGGACCATAGAGAGATAAGATTGTCGAGCTTGGCCTTGTGTTTAGGGCACTTATCAAACGAGGCAGCCGCGGCCACGAGCATCACAAGGTGGGGGGCCCATGCGTCGGCGCAGACGTGATTGTTTATCCGCGCAGCGTGGTGCAACGCGTCGCTGAGAATATAGAGAATGTGCAGACGTTTGCGCTTGAGACTCGGGCGCGGGGCACTGTCGGTCGAGAAGCCTCTGGACAGGGCGGCGAGGTACTTGGCGAGGTTGGCGCAGCGCGCGGTCGAGGATGCGACGTTGGCCATGATCCAGTCTTTGCAGCTCTGCGAATAGTGTAGCAAATGATTTTTTAGTGATGGAAGCAATCAAAAAGGCAGTGGGGGTTGGCATAGCGGAGAGGAAACCCGGCAAATGCGTGTGCCACCCGGTGAAGCTTCAAACCTGAACATTGTGTCGCGAGCACTGAGCGATGGCGGCGTCGAGCAGCGGAAAGAGCGCGTCGACGTCGGGGCGAGAGAGGGAGACGGGGTCGGCCTTGAAGAGAGCGGCGGAGAGCGCAGCCTTGGCAATGGCCAGCTCGGGCGATGCCATGATGGAAGGGCTGCGGTTCGGGAGATTGTAGGCGGTGGTCGACGGTATCTAGATGATGAAGATGCGATGAAGCTCTGTTGGCTGGTGTAACTAGTGGAGGCGATTTGTGGCGGCAGAGCCTCGGCGTGGTGGGGCGAAGATGCAATAATGGCCTGATTTTGGCAAAAGTTGAAGAAAAAGGCATAAATAGATGGAAAGCTCTAAAATATTATGTACAGCTTGAATAGGGGCAATTGGTCATATATTTCATTAATGGGTTTTTTAATTGTACAGGTGTTGAAAATTGTGGCGGGGGCTTCTCGGATCAGATCTTGTGCAACGGAGGCCGTGTTTCACGACGTCTTATTCCTCGCCCATATTTGCGCTCATGAGAAGCGGTCACCTTTGCGGCTGCGGTAGCCGACTTTGCTCTCGTACGGACTGATGTCGTCCTTTTCGCGCTTGGCAGCCGAATTGATGCCGAGGTCTTGTCCGGCGGGCGAGGGATCGTTGCTGGAGGACTCGGCGCTGGGGGAGCCAGCATTGTCGGGCCTGGAGGGAGCGTCGGCGCTGCTGCTGGGCAACATGGATTGGGAGGGTCCATACTCCAAGGCGCGGATATCTTGACGCTTCTGGCGATGGGCTTCGAGCTTGGCCTTTCGGTCGGCGTTGATTTCACGTTTGGCAAAGTAGTAGGCGCCGGCGCCAGCTGGTCATGGTCAGTAGATGCGACGGAGATGGAAGGGCGGACAGGCTCGTACCAACACAGAGGGAGCCCCAGCCGAGCCTACATGGTGTATTGTTAGCTTAAATCGTATTGAGGCGAGAGGCGCGATGTGGAAATGCTAACCAGAAGGATTTCACCTGGGAGAGTTAGCAAAGTCCGAAGATTGGTGAAAAATGGAGGCATACCGTGTTCATTTTGAATCGTATCTGGTGTGACGATATGACTAATTCCCTTATGTTTCTGGCGAAAGGGCAGTGCGAGACACGAGAGGGGAGGGAGAGTGGCAACGATAGCGCTTGAAGGTGAAGGTGGGAAGTAGGTAGTCAATGAAGTTGATAAAAGTAATCCGTAATGCTGTGATAGTGATAAGGCAGAGTACGAATAAAACGAAGCGGGTATCGACGCTTACAGTGTCTGGAGCTATGTACCTCACCTACCTGAGTTTAGCGCAGCTGGTCCCTGCAGTGGCATGGTTGTCAGCCTGTCACGCAGCGCTTTGTGGTAGTTAGCTGGAACAGCGCGAATGGGAAACGCTAAGGTGCCTTGGAAGCCTGAACCAGGCGACACCCAAAAATACCCTACTGTTTCCAAATTACAGGTATAGACATGATAAAGAATGAATACTACCTAATATACAGTAGGTAGATATATTATGCACCGTACCTACTTCCGCAATCGTGCTCAGAGAGTGCCAGCCGGTACGACTCATCTCGTATTTATCTTGGACCCGTCATCCACTGTAAACAGAACCCATCGCCAACCACTGTTTCATGCCCCGCAGGTACCTACTACTGGTACGTAGGAGGTACCTTACAACAGCTTCTACCTAATGATACCTATTTACCTACTTGTTGTCTGGCTAGGCGTTTTGGGCCCATGGCTTTACGCAAACTGCTTACATGCAAGTAAAAATCTGGTATGAGATATGTATGGAAATACTCATCTTGTCAGCAGAGCCAATCGAGAAATCAGCCCTTGTACGGAGTAGCCGTCCATGCCCTCAACAAGTCGCAGCCGCAGCCGTACCTGTGTCAAGCGACTCAAGCCGCAGCCTCCTCCGTGGGGCTTCACTCTTCTGTGGCAACCATCTCTCTGTCTCAAAGACACGCAATCACTCGACACGCCTCCTGTGCCACATCAAATTGCCATGAACCCTGCATCCATCCCACGCCTTTGACTTTCCCGCCAACAACGCCTACGCCTCCGCAAATTTGCTTTCCATTCTCCCCTGGACGCGCGCTCTGCTCGACTCTCCGCTCCCTTCATCTTGTCCAATACATCGTTCTCATTTAACCACCACTGCCATCGCCCTCGCGCTCACTGACTTACTCGTCCTCGTCCTCCTTCTTTCGACCGCAACACCACTCCTCGACACTTTCTATACCCCTTAATGCCCGCGCAATCCAGCGACACCCTTCTCTGCTGGGGGACATTGAGCCTGTACCCCACAGCTGCGGCCTGTCCCAATCGCTCACCATGGAATCCCCCGCAGACAAGACAGATGGCTCGTCCATCGTGGGTGTTCTCATGTCCCCAGGACATGTCCGCGCAGCTAACTCTTTGTTGTAGAAGCCAGTCTCGTCTCTGCTCGCCCGTTTTGAGAGCATGAATCAAGCTTCACCTCAGCCTAACTCGACCATTCCACGATCACCTGCCCCGAAACCCGAGCGCCTACGCAGTTTCAAGACGACTGGCGATGCAGCAGCTGCGCCAGTCACTCCGACAAAAAATTCTATACCCAAAGAAAAGCCACCCATCAAGCCCAAGCCTCTACATGGCACAGCTCTGTCTGCACAGCAAAAACGACCAGCTCTCGAGGAGTCCGTCATCCCACCTCCCGTTACTGTCCAACCACCTCAATCGCCCCCCCAACAAAGCCGACAGCAGCCTATACGTGGCGACCAATCCCCATTTCTCGACCCCTCGACCGCCATATCCCATCCAGTCATCTCATCGAAACCCTCTAGCGCGGCATCGAGTCGACCACTAACACCCACCCACGGTGTCCCTCCGCCACGATCGCCGCGCCTTGCTGGCTCCAAGCCACCCTCGCCACCTCCACCCAGACGGACAGGCGAAAGCCGACGCGACAAGGAAGCCCGTGCTCTGACGCCTGTGACTACTGGCCGCTCAGAAAAGCGAGCGAGCGCATACTTACCCCCGGCAGCATTTCCGCAACGCCAAGAATCACTACCAGGAAGCATATCGACAAAGGACCCGTCACCCTTCACGAGCCCTCCGTCATCAAACTCAGGCTCTGACGATGAATCCCCTCCCCAACTACCTACAAGGCCCAACCGCGCCGCAAACAATGCTGTAGCGAGACAAAGCCACGCCGCAACCAGCTTTCAGCCACCCTCTGTCCACCACAGCTTGGCCGACAACAGACGAAATCACACTAATGGCATCGGAGACTCACACAGAGCCCTACATAACGACCCATGTGCTAATGAGCCGCCACCATTGCCTGTGCGACGCCCTACTCAAGAGATGCCGAGCAAGACGGTCATCACTCGCGACATGGCCCCGCCCCCTCGTCCGGTACGAGCACCAGCGCAACAGTCGCCGCCTAAGCGAGATCCCATGCCAGCTCTTCACTCCCAACCTTTGTCGACCCAGCAGTTTCTCCCTCCTCCAACTCGAAATAGATCCAAGACGCTGGAGAGCAAGAATTCAGACAAGGGTGACTTTCCTACATCAGTCTCGCCGGAGCCTAAAGGGCCTGCCGAAGAGTCTGCATTGCCAAACATCGCCTGCATTAACCGCAAAGCACCGTATCTTAAGGAAAGCTGCCTTTCAATAGAGGCTGGATATGAACCGAAGCAATTCGATGTATGTGGTGACGTCGTGTGCGCTACCGGCAGCTTTACCCGTGGCTGGAATACCTTCGATGGTGGGAAGCTATTCAGTCTTATACATAGGGAAGGAGTCAAAGCGACAGCCATAATTTTTAAGCCGAACCTTGACCCTGACGACGAAGGTGATCAGATTTGGATCGGCATGAATTCCGGAGACATGATGGAAGTCGATGTCGCTACCGGTCGCATACTCTGTACCAAGCCAGGTGCTCATGGACGGTACGAAATCAAAAAAGCATACCGATACCGGAACCAAATTTGGACATTGGACGAGTCTGGGTGCCTACATATTTGGGGCCCAGATGTCGACGGTACCCCCAATCTCAACAAGAATCCGACGCATACCCATAGAGTGCCAACTGGTCATACATTCTCGTTGGTGGCGGATGGCCAATTGTGGCATGTTGCAAGCAAAGCGATTCGCGTCTTTGATCCGTGGTCTGCCGCATTTCAGGTCCTGATGAAACCTCTGGTCACAGAGGGCACGGCTGACATTACGGCCGGAACGACAATGGATGCCCACCCTCGAAAGGTCTTCTTCGGTCATGTTGACGGGAAAGTCAGCATATATTCTACAAGCGACTACACATGCCAGAAGGTCATCCATATCGGTGGTTGGAGAATCAATACATTGGCAGCAGTGAGCGCAGATCTATGGGTTGGCTACTCGACCGGCGCGGTCTGCATTTACGATACGAAAAAGTCTCCTTGGGTGACCAAGAAAGAATGGCAGGCGCACAAGGACGGCATCCATCAGCTTAAAGCCGACGCCGCCGCGCCATATCGCATAGAGCGGGCGCAAGTGGTGTCTGTTGGAAACGACGGCATGGTCAAACTGTGGGATGGTTTTTTGCAGGAAGATAAGCTGGAAGCAAGCCTCGAATCGAACCAGACCAAGTTTTGCCAGTTTGATGAGCTGTCGCTCATGGTCATGACCTGGAACGCTGGAGCTTCGACACCCCACAGCCTACGATACTCGAATGGCGATTCAAGCTTCTTTCAGGAATTCGTGCAAACCAGCGGCTCGCCAGACATTCTAGTTTTTGGCTTCCAAGAGCTGGTTGATCTCGAAGACAAGACTGCTACTGCCAAACGTTTTCTCAAGTCGAAAAAGAAGGACAGTTCAGACACGGACAACATGAGCCACCAGTATCGTAACTGGCAAGAGTTTTTGCGCACAACATTGGACGACTATGCACCGCAAAAGCCGTTATACCAAGTGCTATCTGCTGAATGTCTTGTCGGTCTTTTTACGTGTATCTTTGTGAAGTCTTCGCTGCTTGGGCGCATCAAAATGCAAGACTTGCAGAGCAACACGGTCAAGCGCGGCATGGGCGGTCTGCACGGAAACAAGGGCGCCATTGCCGTACGGTTCCATATCGACGACAGTTCTCTATGCTTTGTCAACTGCCATTTGGCTGCTGGTCAGACAGCGACTAACTCGCGGCATGAAGACATCGCTAGCATTTTGAAGGCGAGCTTGTTCAGAAAGCAGGTTGACGAATCGAAACGACAGAATTACTATCGCGGCGGAGGCGATGGTGACTTGATTGTAGATCACGAAATTTGCGTCATCAACGGTGACTTGAACTACCGAATCGATACTATGTCTTACGAGACGGTCGTCAGGGCGGTGAAGCAGAATAAACTGTCGAGGTTACTCGACCGCGACCAGCTACTGGTTGCTCGGCGGAGGAACCCTGCTTTTCAACTCCGCGCGTTTGAGGAGCTGCCGCTCAACTTTGCGCCGACGTACAAGTACGACGTCGGGACGGACCGATACGATACCAGTGAAAAACGGCGCAGTCCGGCATGGTGCGATCGGCTGCTATACAGAGGCAACGGCAAGATTGAGCAGCTCGATTACGGGCGCCATGAGGTTAAGGTCAGCGACCATCGACCAGTGAGCGGAAACTTTAGGCTGCATGTGAAGAAAGTGGATGATGGTAAGCGGGAACAAGTCAAGATGGAGGCGCACAAGACAATCGAGACTATGCGCCAGAGTTATCTAGACGAGGCCAAGTAAGTCTGTATTGGCTGAGATTACCAGGGATTGTTGCTAACAGGGTGTGCAGGCTCAAGTACTTGGTTGTAACGTGTGGATTGTCCGAGTCGGAGAGCAGGGATCATATACAAGATAGATTTGCAAGAAACAGCAGATAGACTAGAAAGCCCAGGGCTTCGGTTGAATACGCAGGTATCGTATGGTGGGGTATCTGGAAGGGAGCATAGCGACTTGAGCCTGCATCTCGACAGACGTTTCACAGCGATGCAAAGTCAGCTATAGAATACAAATGACGCATTGCATGAGTGCGTGTTCAAGCTCGCACCTTTACATAATTAAATAAATCAGGTTTGAAGCCGCGTGGGGGTTCCAAGTCTCGGAGATTCTCGGGCTCGTTGGTGCAAGGCTGTGTCAGCCCAAAGTATCCCAGCTGGTTCTAAAATAGCAAGACGGAAACGTGGCAAGGGAAGGGGGGGCACTTTCTATTGGCGGATTGGCGGACAAGACTCCCTATAAGCCACATTCTGGCGTCGCAGGTTTGCTGGAAGAGGAGAGGAAAGGAGAGGAAAGGGGAGGAGAGGGAAGAGGTACGGATTAGATGGAGGCCAAAAGTGTCTGGACGAAGAGCATGGCGTGAGGTGGCATGGCCGAGGTGGGCGGTGCAAGAGAAGGATAGTAATATCTGACGCACGCAACCACTGGGGGTGGGCGGCGCAGGCCCGCAGGGACGTCACTGGGAGGGGACAAATGCGTTAGCGCTTCTATTATTATCTAGGCTTGTATTTTAAATTTATTATAAGGCCAAGAGAATAATGAACGGTTGGGGATTGACAAAGATGAAGGCTTTGCTTGCGTATATGTATAGGGAGTAATCTGTAGAGATGCTACTGAGATCAGTGAAGGGGTTGTTGCTGTTGGCAGCGGTAACAATGGTGCTTACAGTAGGTGTAAATAGTTGATCAAGGCTAATTGATTCTGACAGTACCGTGCCCGAACGGGCATGAATCGACACGTCGGTGGGGGGAGGAAAGCTGAATTACTTACGGAGTACGGATACTGGTCCTGTATCATGTATCAACCAGTGCCATTGACGATTGGAGCCAAGATGTTGATGATCAGCACTAATGAAATAACAGGTAATCTGTAGACTGTAGGGCACCGTGGCACCCAGAATTGCCGGCCGGGCACATGCAACATGGCAAACTGGCTAGCTAGGGGGCCTTGTCGTTTGTGGATTTCTGTTAAATAAGCAGTGAGGCCTCACTATTCTGTTGTAGAGGTGTTTTCGATTGTTGGTCATTTGTTTTCCCTTTCCAGACACAGAACTTGTCTTGCCTGAACTAGTTCATTGCGCCCTGGGTTCGCGCCACTTATTCGAAATCGAGATCCAATACTAGCCGAACTGACTCAATTCCACCCACATGAAGTACAACACACTCGCGGCGGCGGCGGCGGCGGCGGCTACAACGAGCCTCGTTACCGCTGCCGGGGCCCATGGTCAGAACGGCAGTGAAACGGCCTGGACGCACGCCACACAAACACAGCCGCTCGTCGCGGGCTTCCCACAAACACAGTCGCCCGTCGCGGGCTTCACACTACGACCTACGCCCGCGCTGCGCATGCCGCGCGCGGGGCTACGCATTAGAGAGGACGATGACGACGACGACGATGACGAGGATGGGCCTGGGAGCATCACACACGGCTCAGTCACGGCAACGAGCACGCCGGCGTGGAGCAGCAGCGGTTCGGTGACGAGCGCGCCCAGGCCGTCAAATACCTGCGGCTGGGACAAGAATGGAGGTGAGCAAGTGCGGTTCTGAAAAAAAAAAAAAAAAGAAAAGAAGAGAAAAGAAAAAAAGATTGTTCTGTGAGTAGTGCGCGGCTGGCTAACCACAGCGGAACCCCTTAGCTGGTTTCTACGCGTGCAGAGACTCGAGAGCTTCATGCCAGTACACAAACGGCGGTGTAGGATGCTGCTCAGGGAATAACTGCAGGAAGATACCCAAGCAGTGCGTGGAGCGAAACAAGGAGTGCGACTCGGACGACAATGGCGGCACGCTCTGCTGGTAAGTTGTTCGCCATGGATGCCCGGCAATGGGATGGATGCGTTGTACCTGACAAGACAAACGTGTAGCCGCCACTCTTCGGCCCCGGCATGTTACACATGGCTCACTTCAACCTCGACGGCCGGCCGCCAGGAAACGTACTCTATGCTTGGCTGCACCGACAAACCCGGCACTGGCACGCTCCTACCCACAGACCCGGCCAGCGCCGGTTCCAGTTCCAGTTCCAGCTCCGGCGGCGGGAAAAGCAACACGGGTGCCATTGTCGGAGGCGTCATCGGCGGCATCCTCGCGCTGCTCCTCATTCTTTTCCTCATCTGGTACGTCTTGCGGCAGCGGCGGCGCGGCGCGGCGGCGCACGTAGTCGCAGATGGCAGCCCGCGCGACTCGGCACTGTCGCACGCCTCATGGGCCGGAGAGCACGACAACAGCGGCGGCGGTGGTGGTGCAGAGAAGTCTTACGAGGCGGTGCCGAAGCGCAAGCCGGTACCCGGCAGTGAGACGCAGGACAGTGGCTATGCGGCGACGACGAGTCCGGCAACGACGGCAACGACAACGATGACGGATCGGGCGTCGCCAAACGAGCATTTGGCGTACTCGGTGTCGAGCGCAAGCGGGACTATGGGGAGTCAAGGTGCAACGGGTGTCGTGTCGAGCCTGTCGACGGCGGCGGCGGCGGTGGCGCCGCCGCTTGCGGGTGTTGTGGAAGCGCCGGATACGGGGGTGCCGCCGGATAGTGCGGCGCCGGTCGAGGTGGCGGGGACGACGGTGACGAGGGAGACGATGCAGAATCGGGCCGAGCTTCCGTAGAAGGCGGCATGATTTTTTTTTTTTTTTTTTTACGAGGTCCGAAGTTTGTTTGTTGTGTGCATGCTGCGCATTAAAGCACCCGGACACCAGCAATGATACCAAAATCGCACGACAATACTGCGGCTGTCAGCACTACGCCAATGGATAGAAAATACGATTATGAATTTGTGTATACTTGAGTTCAATGATGAAAGCTATTATGCACTTGCTGCAGCCTCGAGCTTGGTACTCGGGCTTACCAGGGTTGAACGCCGTCCCGAGTAATGGCCTTGCCAATGTCTCCATCTCTTTTTCCTTCAATAATGTCCTTGATGAAGCCGCCGCCTAGCGCAGGATCGCCGGCACCCATCTTCTTGTTGGCGTCTTGATCGCCACCGAGACGCGTTGCGAGAAATCCAGGCGAGACGGCCCAGGTTTTGACGCCGTCATCGCTGAGCATCCGATGCCATTCTCTAAACGACACCACGTCAGCAAACATATATATCTACTTTACAGGGAGACAAGGTAGGGAGGGACCTGTACCTCATCATCATGTTCAACCCAGTCTTGGCACAGCGGTACGAGGGCACCATTGTGCGCATCTGCGTCTTGGGCCAGCCCCTGTTGGAGGGCTTGTTGGTGGGCAAATCGCCATTCTCGGTACCGACGAGCGTAGATGTGCTGCTCGTGATGAACAGCAGTCGAGGGTCGTTGGATCGTAGGAGCAGCGGCGCAAAGGTATGCGTCATGACATGCGAGCTGGTGACGTTGATATCCCAAGCCTTGCTCCAGCCTTCGCGGAGGGAAAGCTGGCCGCTGGCGACGGAGAAGTCGGGCAGGAGACCTTTTTGACATGCTCATTATTAGCCGAGGACTTTTTGTTGTGGAAAGCTTGCTTTGCGGGCGCATAATACCGGCATTGTTGACAAGAACGTCGATTCGACCGTATCGGCTCTGGATGAGGTCGGCAGCTTCCTCGATTGACTTGTCGGAAGACACGTCAATTTCCAATGGCGTTACAATGGACACTGCAGACGGAAAGTCTCGTGCGATTTCCTCGGCAGCGGCTTGCGCCTGCGCAAGCTTGCGGGCGGATAAGAGAATGTCGTAGCTGGCGTGTTCCGAGCCAACGATGGCCTTGACAGCCTCGAGGCCAATGCCAGCAGCCGCGCCAGTAATCAACACAATCTTTCTGTCTACCGTCATTGTTCTTCTTTGTCGGAAAAGGGAATATGCAAAAAAGTCAAAGCTGCTCTTGAGGAACTTGAGACACGGAGCAATTGGCTCTTAAAGTGCGGAATGTGTTCCAACTAGCCAGCTTGTAGGCACGACCCCTCATCTCTTGGTCTGAAGGATTGCAGAAGGGGGGTTTGATGGAGGCTAACTTGTAATGTAACCCTCTCTGCTTACACTTCGAGGCCGGGCTGCATGACGGTGGGTGGGCGAGGTATGGGTGTCGCGCCAATAAGGCTTGTCAATGGCAAAAGGTGCCGGCTTACTACATAGAACTTTGGACAACGGGGGTGGGGGATGACGGCAGCAAAGACCGAAATGCTCATCTGTACTGCGACCCAATGAGACAACTAGTTTTTTTCTCGCAGCATCTCGCGATGCTAGTCCAGTTTGCTAATGACTAATTTCGACTAGTTGGTGAGGGGGAAGAACAGGGCGCATCGGGTGGGCTTTGCGTCGATTCGTCCACGTCAGATGGGCTGGCTGGATGGTTGGCGGGCGCAACCTCCGCCAACTCGGAAGAGGTGAAGAGCAAGTCCGGTAAAGACGGCGGGGAAAGGTTATGCGCCCGCGCACCCGCCCGCTTCACCGGCGATCGGCGTTGCAGCTTGGGGGAACGCATTTGTTCTTGGCTTTGAGTGTTGGGAACTGCCTGCTGCCCCTCGGTGACAAGGGGAAGCTGGATATGCGAGACGCTGTCAGTGACGCAAAGGAGCAGGCTAATTACAGCATCACAGCTAATATCTTGGTGCGTACATGCTCGGGTGAATATGTACCATGTACCTTTGCATTCTTCACTTTCCTCGTCGACTCATCAGTGGGACGGGTTCATGTAAGCTACTGACGACCCCTGCATCCTGCATCCTGTGTCTTTTGTTTGCTTTGTTGCAAGTTGGTGTGCTTGACAAATGAGTTCTAGAACTGCAATGGTGTAATGTTTAGGTCGATTAAAACATGGTAAAAAAAGACTAATCAAGGCGGTAAGCGCGCCTTTTAGAAACATTCAGTTCATCTGGTGTTAGGAAAGTCTCCAACTAATTGAGTGTTTGAACGAGTACGAATAAGGAGGGGGGTCCGAGGAGGGGAAGGGTCCAGCGTTTTGGCCACCAGAAACTGGCTAGCTCATTCTCAACGCCACGGATCGGGTAAATACTGAGCCTCAAGATATCCGTAGAACCTCCTTTCATCTTCACCAGACGATACTCGTCGACAATTATATAGTTACTCTGTGAGAGCTCTATACGTTGCCAACCTGACAGCCGAGACTCCTGTTCCCTGGCATTGCGCAGGCTGCGCCCCGCCCCGCTCCAGCTTGAACAGAACACTGACATCCAGGGGGGTTCATCAAAGTGCAAACATCTCCTGCAGACGCAATTGAGTCCGCATTCACAAACAAAACTATATGATGAGCTCCCAAGACGGCAAGCCCGGGGCTACCGGCCCGAGAAAGACGCCTATTCTAGCTCCCACAGCGGATAGCACGCCGCCGCCACGCGCCGAGCTTACCGCCGACCAGCAGGCCAAGTACGAGGCGCTCCTCACCAAGGCCAAGTCGTGGACAGATGTAACCTGCTGCGACAAGGAAAAGGCCAAGTCCGGCCCCCTCCAGGACCGCGAGCGCGCCTGGCTGACCCGCGACTGCCTCCTGCGCTACCTCCGCGCGACCAAGTGGCACGTCGACGACGCTGCCAAGCGCGTGCAGGCCACCATGGCCTGGCGCCGCGAGTACGGCCTCGACGACTTCACGCCCGACTACATCTCACCCGAGCAGGAGACGGGCAAGCAAATCATTGTCGGCTATGACAAGGCGGCGCGCCCCTGCCAGTACCTGAACCCGGGACGGCAGAACACGGACGCGAGCCCGCGGCAGATTCACCACCTGTTTTACATGGTCGAGCGCGTGACGGATATGATGCCCGCCGGCGTCGAGCAGCTCAGCCTCATGATCAACTTCAAGCCTAGTAAAAAGAGGCAAAACACCAGCGTGCCCGTGTCGACGGCCCGCGAGGTCCTGCACATTCTCCAGAACCACTACCCGGAGCGTCTGGGCAAGGCCCTCATCATCAATGGTGTGTTTTACACTTCGCTTTCTTCTTCTTTGCGACGGAAAACGCAGGTTAAAGTTGCTAACATTGAGCTCACAGTGCCGTGGATCGTCTGGGGCTTCTTCAAAATCATCACGCCCTTCATCGACCCCGTCACCCGCGAAAAGCTAAAGTTCAACGAGGACATGAAGCAGTACGTCCCCGCCGAGCAGCTCTGGAGCGACGACTGGGCCGGCCAGATGGACTTTGAGTATGACCACGCCACGTACTGGCCAGCCCTCAACAAGCTCTGCCAGCAGCGCCGCCAAGCCAGGATGGCGCGCTGGGTCGCCGCCGGCCAGGTCGTTGGCGAGTCCGAGGACTACCTCGCCGGCGGCGCCGACACCAGCGTCACTGGCTTCACGTACACGGCGGCCAATAACGCAAATGAGAATGTTGTGCTCGAGGACAAGATGGCCGCGGCGACTCTGGATGAAAAGGCGGCGCCCGCTGCGGAGGCGGAGCCGCAACCTGCTGCCGCGACGGCGTAGGTTCGATGGAAAGGGTTTGTAAAGGCATTTATTGTGGTTTTTTGCTTATACACTCGAGCGTCCTAGATCACATGCATACATGTATTCGGGATTATCAAACGCCGCGAAACGGCAGCAACGCCTCATTGGTGCCGCGCGGCTACTTGTTGTTCTTTAGCTGGCCGGTCAAGGTTGACGGTCGGCAGGGTCGTGTCACGGGTATAGCACCGCCGTGCCACGTGGGCTAATGGCATAATTCTCCAAGAAAATTCGGCAAATTGACACAGGGAAAATAGACGAGGGAATAGGGCACTTAATAGGGCACTTGATGTAACAAACGTCAGGCACAAGTTTTTTTTAGATTTTACCGAATAGTTACCCGATGACATTGACCTCCCACACGTCCCAGTGGGGGGACTTGCAGAGTTGATGAGACTAACAAGCTTCAACTTGCTATATACCTATACAAGTGATATAAGTAATAAGTACTGATCATCCCATCGCTAGTTTTGTGTCCGCTTGCCGATCGCGTTGGCTCGGTGACGCTTTCAAATAGGCCTCGAGAATGGAAACGACGGACTCGTGTCCGCCGAATCTCGCAAAGCCCAATGCATCTTGAAACGTATGATATGCCTGAGCTGGAGAGATGCCTTGATCGAGGAGTAGCTGAACCACGGACTCATGACCTTGACCCGAGGCCGACAGAAGTGCTGCCTCGATATGATGTATCCTTGATTCATCTTCAGTGTTGCTTTCAAGAAGTAGCTTGACAACGGCTTCGTGTCCACGCTCGGCCGCAGACCCCAATGGGCCACAGTCGCTACTTTCATAATTGCCGTGGAATGGATTTGAGCCGTTTTCGAGCAATAGTCTTAGCAACAACTCGTCATCTAGGGCATGCATCAACGGCTGCCCATCATCAGGGTCGACAGATTTGCAAAGCAACATTCTCATCGCTTCTTGGTGCCCGCCTTCTGTGGCGTACGTCAACGGAGACCAGCCATTCTCGTCCAAAGAGTCTACCTCAGCACCACGCTCGAGAAGCAACGACATGACCTTGGTCGAACCGGCACCTGCAGCATGAGACAGGGGAGTAGAGCCATCCTCGTCTGGCAGATCTGCCGCAGCACCTCTTTGCAGGAGCATTTGTACCACTTCTTCATGCCCGCTCTCCGCGGCAAATGATAGAGGAGTGTGGTTCGTCTTGGTCGCGGAGTCTACGTGAGCGCCACGTTGGAGGAGTAACAACACTACTTTAGTCGAACCGATACCCGCAGCATAATGCAAAGGAGTACAGCCATCCTCGTCTGGGAGATCTGCCGCAGCACCTCTTTGCAGGAGCATCTGCACCACTTCTTCATGCCCGCCTTCCGCGGCATACGATAGAGGCGTACGGTTCGACGCATCAAAGGAGTCCACCATGGCCCCGTTTTCGAGCAAAATCTGCATGATGTGCAGCATGCCTGATTGTGAGCAGTATGACAATGGCGTCCGTCCCCTTTTGTCCTTGGAGTCAGAAAAGGCACCGTCATGGAGCAGTGTTTCAATAACATTTTGGTGGCCAGCTTCTGCAGCAAGCGTCAAGTATGAGCATCCTTGATTGTCCGTCATGCATGAGCTTATTTCGGGGTTTGAGAGTAGTTCTTTTACGGCTGCTTCATGTCCTTGGGTGATGGCCCACGAGAGTGGTGTCTGGCCACCATGATCCTTGGAATATATCTTGGCATCTCGCGCGAGTAACAGGCTCAAGACGTTGCAATGGCCGTTGCCAGCGGCCCAAGAGAGCGGGGTTCGTCCATAATCGTCGGCACAGTCGACTGTGGCGTTGTTGTCCAGCAGCATTCTGCTGATGCCCTCATGTCCCAGTCCAGCTGCCCACGACAGCGCCGCCCGACCGCACTTGTCGCGTTGGTCCAGCTCCGGGCCCCGTTGCAGCAGTAACGCGACCATGAACTCGTTTTCTTGTTGGGTGGCATACAGCAACGGAGTCTGGAGCGAATTATCCAAGATATTTACCTCGGCATTGTGCTCAAGCAGGACGTCAACGATGCTCTCGTGGCCGCCCTCAACCGCCCACGAAAGTGGCGTTCTACCAAGAGCATCGACGCAGTTGGCATCGGCTTCGTATTGAAGCAAAGTTCTGACCACGGTGTCGTGACCTTTTCCTGCCGCCCACGACAAAGGCGTTCGACCATAGTCGGCGTCTTTCGAGTTGGGGTCAACATGTCTGTCCAGATGGAGCCTAACTGTCGACTCATTGCCATTTTCGGCGGCATATGACAGTGAGTTGCGCCAGGGATTGCCGGGAAAAGCCATTTTGTGCTCCGAGGTTCTCAAAGGAAGACTGCCGTGGACACACTCTTTATTTTTGGTTTCTCAGAGAAAAAAAAAGGCTGAAAGTACTCGTGCCACGCCCCAGTCTATCTTACCATTATTCTGCTTTTCTTCAACACCCAGCAGACAATATAGTTAATCCCGTGATGCTCGGTTTTTTTGAGTACTGGCGACTGGCGACTTAACGTACTTTGAGGCCCAGATGCTGAGTTTTTTTCTAGACGCTGCGAGCGAGTCGGAAACGGAAGAGTCTGCAAGCATCCGCTAGTCCCCTTTCTGCTATTTGCCCCGTGATCTGGAGCCCTGTGTGGTTGTTGGTTCGAGTAACGATAATTATCGCGAAGGCAATTGGTCTTGGTTCTTGTTGTTGATTATTATCCAACAATTCCTCGCGTGCCACACACGAGTGCTATCATATAAATTAAAATGGGGGTTTCCTGGCTCCCAGCCAATGAGGATTGAGTGCCTCAATACGCAAACAGTGGCTTTCCTAGATTTCTGATACACGTGCCACGCACCCACCGCTCCGCTATTAGGTGCTAGATAGCCAGGTGGCCACTATTAGCCTGCATAGCCCTATAGCCACTTTTTAGCGCATATATTCTTAGATTATATATAATTATTACTATAACCTAAATTATAATATAAAATTTTAAAGGTATTATAGATAATTATCTAGTATTTTTATAAAATAATCCTAGATTTCTTATTATATAAGTAGCTTATTAATTTAATATACTATAAAGTACTTTATACTAATAGCTTAATAGTATTAATAACTTAAAGCTATTATAATTATATAATATAAAGCTATTTATACTAAAAGAAGAAGTACTTTTAAATATAATTAAATATATAAATAATTTAAATTTAATAATATTAAAATAATAAATTATAAGTATAATAAACTCTTTTATTAAAAAATACTTTTTTATATAAAATCTTAAACTAAATTATATTAGATTATACTAAGTAAATAACTTTATTAAATATTATAAACTTAATATATTTTAAGCTAAAAAATAGGATTTTATAAGATTAGAAGTTAAATATATTTTTATTATTAAAAAATACTTTTATTAGTTTTAAGAAGCTATTATAAATAAGGGTATTATTATTAATTATATTTAAAATATAAATAAGATAGGTTTTATAGTTAAAAATATATAAAGTAGTTATATTATAAGCCTATATAAGAAAAACTACTTTAAAAGCTTAATTCTTATTAACTAAGAATTAGTAACTTTTATTAAGGTAATTTTAGCTATAAGGGACTTTATTAAAGCCCCTTTCCTTATACTATAAAGTAAAGTATATTTAGGCCTATAGTATATAGTTATAAAGCTCTTAGATAAGGTAATTATTATAATATTAAATAGTAGTTATTTAAATAATAAGATTAACCTTAAATAACTTAAATTTTTTAATTAATATACTAAAAATAAAGGCTTTTTAATATAATACCTTTTAATTATTAATAACTACTTAACTTATTATATATATAAATTCTTAATATATACTAATAAGAATAATATTCTTATTTTTAAGCTTCCTTTATATTTAATATATCTTCTTTAGTCTTTTAATATAATTATTTTTTCCCCTATAAAATACTATTATTTTAAAGTAGTTAATATACTAGTTTATAATAGCCTTAACTAGTTAACTAAGCTAGAATTCTTATTAATTATTAATAATATATATTATTTAATATTAAAAAAAAAATCTATTAAATTAGCTTTTAGAAAATTAAAAATCTAGCTATATAGGCTAGACCTTATTATTAAAGAAGTATATAGATTATACCTTAAGGCTAAAGAAGAAGAAAAAGAAGAAGTAATAGTAATACTAATACTATTTTTATTAGTTAGCTAATTACTTTTTTTATTATTTTAAATACTAATAAATTTATAATTAATTAATATTAGTTTTTAGTATATTTAGGGGTTAATAAGAAAGATTTAAGACTTAATTTTATAAATACTTAAAATAAGAGAATTATTTAATTAACTAAAAAACTAAATATATTAAATATAATATAATATTAAATAAATTATAACTAGGAATTAGTAACTTAATAACTATCTTATAATTATAAAAATAGCCTAAAAAAATACTTATAAGAGGTACTAAACTATAAGCTTTTATATCTAAAAAGATAATATACTTTTAGCCTTATAAAGGTAAATAATAGTTAAGGATTATAAGGAATATAATCTTAAGAAGGTATAATATAAGGTAGCCTATACTAACGCTAAGTAATAAAAAGAGGTAAAAAAGGTATAAAAAGAAGCTAAGAAGAGGGTAAGGTAATTATATTATAATAAGGCTATTTATAGATCTAATTAAATCTTAAATAACTATTTTATAGAATTAATTATATTATATTAAAGTTAAGGCTTTTATTAGAGGTGGCCACCTAGCTAAGGAGGCTTAAGGTGGCCACCTGGCTATCTAGCACCTAATAGCGGAGCGGTGGGTGCGTGGCACGTATAATGTCTTTATCCGTTACGAATCTCTGATGATCTTGCGCCGACGATAAAAAGTGCCCCTTTCAATATACATTATGTCCTATTACACCATAGTCTAGATCAGGAAACGATGAATCGAATACACCATTAGAGGAAGGATATCTTTAGAGTGTTACGATTAACCTGCGGCCTTGTGTGTGGTACCTAACGCTTTATATGCTTTCAATAGTCTCTCTCTAAGTATAGCAGAAAAAATTAAATATAGTACTATTTTGAAAAAATAGTTCTAAATTCTATATAATTTACCTATAAACTTAGGTACCACCGAAAATCCATCAGTTATCTACACGTTTTACCGCATAAATAGCAAAATGGCACCGCATAAATAGCAAAATGGCACCGCATAAATAACAGTACTCTAATCTTTAACATCGCCCTCTGTTCTTTTTCATGCTCCATGTCGCTGGCTGGCGGCTAAGTTAGGATGTTGCGTTGCCGGGCCAACCCGCTGGCTTTGTCACCCACCGAGTATTGCTCAAGCGATCTTCACCGACCAACTTAAAGCAGCCACTGGAACCACCTCACAATCCCCTCGACCATGCTAAAATCTCGACTCGCATCGGTTCTAACGACAAAATGTCGAGCGCTGTATCGGCGCCGATGCGAACGGCTGGCTGGAACGTCCGATTGACGATTGGCACCCGCGATCGCCCTCACGAGTTTGCTGGTGTGTACCAGAATCCCCGCGCGCCGACGTTGACGTTTGCCGACATTTGCGCCGAGCTCGCCCTATGCTTTAAGCTTCCCGGCGCCCAGAGCGATACGCGACAGAATATCGATGATACCGTCGATTCGTGGGCCAGTAGCATCGCCTTTGCACTGACGGACGCACCCGAAGACGCCGACGCGACCAGTTACCCCTCCTTTATCACCCGCGAGAGCCTGCACAAGAAAATGCCCGGTCTATTGTCACCTAGCATGCGGCAGCCGAGAACAGTCACATACCATATTGTGCTCCACAAATCCTGCATACTTACTGCCGGCTTGCTTGAGGATCATCTTCAAGGTTCGTCCTCCATCGCACCCCCCTCAAACATCCCGGCTGACATGTGCAGCACAATGTGCTCACTACCTTCCCGAACCCCACCGCTTTCGCCATCCCTCGTACCTCCCATACAACAAGACGCCTTCAGACCCTCGCCTCAACATGATGCCCCTGCGACGGAAGCTTAAGGCGCGCTCCCAATCGCCCCCAGAACGAACATCTGGCTCGACATCGCCCAATAAACAAGGGGACGGCGAACCCGACAACGACTACGCCGACATGATTGCGCCCGCCAGCCTCGACATTGATTTAGACGCCGCTAATAAGAAAGTAAACGAGTTCCACATGGCGTGCATCGCCCAGGCTACTTGCTGCGCCGTGTCGGGCGACGGCGAGCCCTGGAGCCTGATACAGCATATCGGCCCAGGCGTGCAAGCCTGCCATATTGTGCCGCAGCAGCACTACCACCTTTATCCTATGGAGGACGATGATGGCAACGACACTCCACAAGACAGCGCGCGCCGCCTCTGCCAGGCCTGGCATATGACGTGGAGCGCCGACAACGGCATCCTACTCATGAAGCATCTCCACGACTTTTTCGACGCTCGTCTCTTTTCCATCCACCCGACTACGTTACGCATCCGCGTCTTCGTTCCCTATAAACCCCTCGAGCCTTACCACGGGCAAAAGGCGCAAGTGGCCCGGAGTGTGGACCGTATGGCCCTTCGCCACCACTACGACATGTGCTGCATTGAAAATTTGGCGGCTAAGCGCCCAACGCAGGAGCTGCCGTCGCCTGACGCGGCCAGCGGGATCCTAACGTCGGGCACCAGTCTCATCCATACCTCCAGCGGAGGCAGCACGGCACTGAGCGGCCGGACAGACCTGCCGACGAGGCCCGGTTCGGGGCACACGCCAACGCAGACTGCACCGGGCGATCCATTTAAGAGACGGCGGCCAGTCGATGACGATAATTCCGACGAATACGACGACGATGACGATGATGTAAGAAAACGAGTGCGACGAGAGGACCAATATGCTTTTGACAGCTACATCACACTGTACAACAGCCGCGCATTTCTCGCTGATGTTAACTTCGAGCTGCGGAGACTCCGAGAGCCGAACTGATATGGCCAGTGACAGTTTTGCCGGCCGGATACTAACTATACGTAGGTATAACGATTCATAATACCCTAACCAGTATTCCTATTATCGACACCTACTTTTAACATTTCCACTTGTAGTAATATTTTTTGATAAAAAATAGTAAAGGTATTTAAAGAGTGTGAGATGAAGAATGTAAAAGCATGAGTTGAGATACGTCTAATTAAATAAGCAAAACGAGTTACTCCTCGGCCGCAGGAAGCGGCTTAGCAAGGCCAAGTCTTTCCAACGAGCTAGGAACCTTTCTTGGGTCCGCCGCATTGGCATCGACAATCAGAGTCTTTGGGTTCTTGTCCACCATCAACCGAATCAAGTCAGGACGCATGTAGTGTCCCCCCTTTTCAGCGCCTGTTAGTGCATCGGAACCCGCGGCGGCGGTACCAGGAGGGATATGTGGGCTTACAAAATCAGCAAGGCGCTTCGTAAGCAGATTCTCGTCCAGATCAACATCGACAATGACCAGGCCCTCGAAAGTTTTGGGCGGGTCCTCGACGGCGCGGTAGCCGTCGGGACGGTAGATGCGAGTGAAGCCGTTGCCAATGACGGCATACTCGGCATCAACGGCGTCTTCGTCGTCCTGCAGACGTTTCGGGAGGTTGAGGCGCGCGCCCTCGCGAGTCACGACTTGGGATGGCGCCAGGGTCCAGGTGCCCGTCTCGTAGGCGTAGGCGGGCGTCACGAACTCCGACTGGACCTCGGAGATGTTGGTGTAAGGATCGGGGTACTTGAGGGTCGAGGCAGGAGGGTAGACTGGCCACGCAGCGACATGAATTTCTTCGTGCTGGGCGCAAGCGAGCGCCTTCAAGAAGGGGTTCATCTATAAAAGGAAGTTTAGCTTTTGTATTCCCCCCCCTCGCCGCAAAGTGATTTGGGCAAACGCACGTTTTCCCAGCAGTTTAGGTGGCCGAGTCTGCCAATTTCCGTCTCGACGACTGTATTGAGCGAGTCGCCGGTGCCTTCACCAAACACGAGCTTCTCCACGTGAGTGGGCTTGATTTTGCCGCGGTGGTTGATGACAGTGCCCGTCGGGTCAATGATGATTTGCGCCGTGTACAGTGTGTGGCCATCAAGCTCCGAGTAGCCCAGAGAGACGAAGATTTGCGCAGCCTTGGCGGCGAGCCGGATGCGCTGCATCTCGACAGAGTCTGGCTTCAGGCTGTTCTTGTGGTATTCTTTGAGAAGTGGCAAAGAATCCTGGTAGTTGACGCGCCACTGAAAGTAGGGATATCTGGATCCTGTTAGTGTGAAAAGAGGTATCTTGCATCAGTTGTAATTACCCGGGGATCCCTAAACTCGTTAGATGCGTTCTCGACTGCCATCTGCTGCAGAAACTCACATAGCTCAGGAAAGGCAATGAGCTTGCAGCCCTTTTCTCCGGCTTCCTGGATGAGTTTGATAGTCTTTTGAACAGACTCCTCGAGGTTGAACCAGCCGGGCTCGGCCTGGACGGCAGCCGCCTTGTACTTTCGGATCGGTGCAGACATTGTTGTCTTTTAGTTGCGATAGAGGATAGATTCGTGTAAGAATAGAGAGCTTGTGAGTAGAGTGTGTAAAGAAGTTGATCAAAAGTCCCAACCGCCTCCTTTATATACTTTCAAACAGACATGGGCGAATCCAGGTCCTTGGAGTCTGTCTTGATAGTAAGGCACCCTCTCAGCTGCAGCTGTCTGCAGCTGCAGGTGTTGTCGGGGTTCCTCGGCATCACGGGAAGTCGGGAAGCACACAATAGTTCAATCACTTCCGGAGGCTGGCGACGCAGTACGGTCCCGGCCGCATTGTTCCCTCAATGTCTAACTATATCGCACGGGTGGCCCACACGGAACTCGGCCTTTGAGATGTGTGGGATCACGCCACGAATTTGTACCAGTAGGAAAGAAGCATAACTAACTAGTTGACTGGTTTGTTAGTTAGCGGATGACGATTCTCGAGTTGTGGACACTGTCCCTTGGACTCATCGACCCCACCCAACCGCGACAGTCCGCCTGGCTACCGTACATCCGTGATCATGCGGTCGGAATAAGCGTCGTTTTCATAGAATGTGTCCTTGTAACTCTAAAACGCAACGGTTAATGAGAAGCGGAGTGTGAGTTCTCCGGAAACCTTGTCCCTAGTAGCCAAGGCTGAGCTGCAAGAGCGTGACAGAGGCATAAAGTTGCTCCCGAGTTGCCATAAGTAGAGCTAGTGTGCATTTGCCAGCAGACCATGTGACGCAGCTTGACGCAATACTATGAGTTGTCCAATAGTAAGCAGAATAACTACAGGATCTTATACGACATATCACATGTGCATGGCATACTCTTAATTTTTCCCGTAATTCGAGAACCTGTATTTCGAATAGTAATCGAATAGTAACTTGAGAATTTGTTGTTAACGATAATTCTTACACTGATCTCAGAAACTGGTCGACAGCCGTCATTGAACGCCCGTGAGCATAGCCGAGTGCAGAATCCAGTACTGGTTGAACATGGGCCTCATCGGGCGCAATCGTCAAGACTAGCTGCTTGCTGGTCACGAGCGCGACCTTTTCATCAGAGTCTAGAACCAGCATATCTGCACGAAGCAGCTCTCCTCCGAAATGAATACACGAGTCAAATAGTGTCTCCCCTGCTCCCGACGTAACTAGCATACGCTTCGCCACGGGCCCTCTCACTGCACGAGAAGCCTGTGCAGTCGAGGCGGGCGGAAATGCGGCTTTCCACGCCTCGACTGCATCGTCCGCCTCGATGGGCGATGCCCATATTTCGGTGGATGATGGTTCGAATAAACGGATGAATACCTCCAACTGCTGGGCTGAGAGATAGTCATTGCCGTCGTTTGCTGTAAATGAAGCGTCTGTGGTATTCATTGTCATCCATGGCGAGAAGAGTGCTACGGCACGAAGCTGTTTCCCGTGCTCACCGCCCAACTCGGTCAACGGTGGTGCATAGGGTGATGGCCGCACCGCGTGGAGGAGTAAGCTGGCGATAAGATGGCCGCCTGCACTGTCGCCTGCAACTATGAGATTTTCTGGCTGCACGGGGGCATCGATATTAGCACCAGGTATAGCCTGGCGGAATAGGTACTTGACTGCGGCCACCATTTGTATTAGCTGCACAGGATAGGTGTGCTCCGAGCTTAGCGCGTACTCGATGACAATGAGGCGAGTCGCGGCACACGAGGCGGCACACTGCAAGGCAAAGGGCATGTGGCCAGGTGCCTGCAAGGGGTTCAGGTAGCCTCCGCCATGGACGTAGAGCAGCGCCGGACCATGCGGAGGAGCATGGGCGGGAGTGACGATGTGCAGCGTAGGACAGGGAACGCGTGCGGGGGCATCAATGCCCGTCGGCGTATGCTCGGGTAATTGTACGGTGATGCTGGCATATTCCAGTCCATGGTCATGACAGTAGTCCTTGACGGCAGCTCCGGTAAGCCGCTGTCTCGAGTGCGCAAAGGTGTGTCGCGGGTTGAGCGTCTTACGCAAGGCCTGGAGGAGAGAGATGGAAAGCTTTTGGCGCCAGTGCAAAGACGAAGAGTCGATGCTGCGTGATGCGAAACCGAAACAGGCTCGCGCAACTAGCTTCAAAAGGTGCCATGGTTAGTAACAGAATATTGACGCAAACGCGCGTGGACTGAGACGCCAAGACTGGGATAGGCGCGGCCTGTAAAATAGAATGGTAGACTCGTACTGGTAAGCGGGACGAGCCACGATAATGACACCTTGTCAAAGAGGCTCATCGGGCCAGGGACAAGGTCCTTGGTGGACGTCGACATGATTGTCGAGGGAGACGCAATGTATCGCGATCCAGGGTCATGAAAACATTGGTGATGTTTGTGGAAAGACGGGGTCCTAGCGATTTCTGTAGCGCTGTGGAAAAGCCAAGGCTGATGAGCGGACACCGCGGCGTCGCCGCCAACCCAACTACCCTACGAGGCCGCAACAGAGCACTTTATCAAGACAATTATACCTTTGCAATCTCAAAGATGGGTAGAATCATTTAAAATAGCGTTTAGGGCAGTTGAATTTATATTCAAGTTATTTGGGGAGCCCTCGAGCTAGAATCAGACATGGAGTTTTCTTCATCATTGTGATAGCTGATACTCTTGGCCGGGTGATCGACAATTATAAATGTAATAATCCGTAGCAAGGTATAAAAAGTCTTCGGTAGGAGCCACTTTTATATTAAAATATTACTATTTTAAGAGTTAATACGAACCTAAGTATTTAGATGAAAATATTATTAAAATAACTTTATATTCTTTTTTATTATTTATTCATTATATATAAATTTTAAAGACCTTTTCTGTGTGACTGTACGTAGAGCCGGCCTAGGCAGCAGCGCTGCCGTATCACCATTCTCTAGCGTTTGGAGGCCTTGGTAGGCAAACAGGCAGCAGTGTAATCTGCCATGGGCTATCCCAATCATATCCTCGGCTCGTGTTCCGCAACGTTGACCAATGTGGACGCGCCAACTAAATAGTATCCGATTGAAAATTACGAGAAAGAGGTTGCTGCTGCGTGTGGGGGATGAACCTGTGTTTACCTCCGAGCCGAAGCCGACGACGCCAAATATAAAGAGACGATGAATCTGCCTTGGGGGTTTTGAAGCAATACTTGCTCGTATAGTGGTAACCATAATTACCGTTATTCTTTATCCAGCATTGCTCCTTGGCCATGTCTTCAGCATTGCCTCTCTCCACAAAGATTGCTCACGTCGTGGCGATTGAAGCCGGCGCAGAGAAGGCCTTTGTAAAGCCCGACGGCCATCTCCAACATGCCCTTTCCAATACGGCCAAAAACGGCATGCCGTCCATCCAAGTATCCCCTTTACAGGGTCAGCTTCTTGCCATCCAGGCTCGCTTCATCGGCGCCAAGACGGTCCTCGAGATTGGTGCCCTCGGCGGCTACTCGACCATCTGCCTCGCCAAGACGGGCGCCAAGGTGACGAGCATCGAGATTGACCCCAAGCACCGGGACATCGCGAGCGAGAATCTGCGCGCTGCGGGAATCGAGCCAGACATGATCCTGGGAGACGCGCGAAACGTCCTCCCAGAGCTTGTGCGCGAGGGAAGGGTGTTTGACATGGTTTTCATCGACGCCGACTGGGGCCAGCACGCCGACTACTTTGACTGGGCCGTCAAGTTGACACGCAAAAACGGATGCATCTTTATTGATAATGTCGTGCAGGAAATCATCACCTGTCATGATGGTAGTGTTGGAGAGGGCACATTGGTGGAAAGGGTTGGCGCGGAAAACAAGGTGACGGCGACGCTTGTGCCAAAGATTACAGGAAAGGAGGGCGTGACGGATAACGCGTTTATTGATGGGTTCCTGATAGCGATTAAAAACTAGTTGGGGCCTATGATAATTTATTAGTGGTCTCAAGCCCAGCTGCAGTATGTCTCTTTTGTGCAGAAAAATATGTAGCACCCTCTCACCAAACGCTGCCTCTGCATGACCCAACTCTTGGACATTATCTCGTCCAGGACCAATGGTGCAAGATTGATGCCACAGCTGACAATGAGCCTGTGCTAGTTTAGGAAGCTCGCCGTCGTAAAAACGGAGCATCTTTTGCTGCTTCCCTTGCTTCTGGTCGCCGAAGCCCAACAGCTGGCCAACGTGGCACGCCCTGACTGGAGGGAGGCGTCCCTGCCGGCGCCTTCACAGGTCCTTTTTGCACAAGACATCACCAAGCGTCGTCTACCGTCACGTCTTGGATCGCGGACCGCTTTGCAGAGGTAGTGTCCCTTTCAACAAGGATCCGATAATCACTTGTCCCAACAGCCCTATCGTGAGGAGATTCGCAATGTCACTACAGATTAATCCGTAGACTGACTCAACCCAACGCACAGAATTGTGCCCCGCCCCGTGCCGTGGCAATTGCTCGCTCCAGAAATTCGGCTACTGTGGGGTGAGGTTAACTTTTTATCTTTTAACTTTATGAAATGTTAATTAATTTTTTAAAAGAACTAAAATCTAAATAAATTTTATATTATACTTTAAACTATTTATTTATTTCTAAGTATTTATTATATAACGAATTTATAAGTATATTATAATAAAATTATAGCTTAAAAGTGGATCTTTTAGTAGAATTTAGTATTAGACTTAGGATATATCATATAGCACTACCTTAGCCACGGCCTTATCGGTCGTGGTTAGCCTTTTGGTCTAGTGGTTAGTAAATACTACCTAGACGCGCTGTGTACGGAATAGAGGTGTAACATTTAGGGTCATGAGCGGAATTTCTTACGACCCACTGTAGCCCGGGCGAGACTCTCTCACACAGCCAATCTCAAAGCGATAGCTTCGCCAATCTCTCGGACATTTTTGAGATGAGATGGACGCCATGGTGGTGAGTTTTTATTTCGTGTAAATTCATGTCCCCTGAATACCGGCCATCCCCATTATGCATTGCCTAGACCTTTATGCGAATACTAGGCCTCAACCTTACATTTCCTGCTAAACCAAATAGCGTGTTAAAGATTCAGCCAAACTTTCAAGGATGCATCACCCCGCCGATCAAGTCTTGGCGGCAAAGGCCACTAGGAACCACGCAAATAAGCTTCTTTTATCAGCTGCCCAAGATGGAAGGTGCTAAATGAAACCACGGATCGCGTGATGCACAGTACGAATCATCAAAGATGTGTTGTACGCCTTGGCAAGTCTAGGTCGCCTTGGCGGTCGGCCTATTTCTTTAAATATGACGCCGTGATAAATCTTCTTTTCCTCCTCACCTGAACTACACTACATCTTGATCAAGAGTTTGTAAAATGAAGTTCCTCGCAGCTGCAGCCTTGAGCATCTTTGTCTTTGCAGGGCTATCGGGAGCTACTGTACCGATTACTCCAGAGAGGGCTGTCAATGATATCAAGGTTGGAGAGTAAGTTCAGCGACTGCCCTTTAACTAGCTTGCACTACCTACTGGCTTGCAATACCGCTAACGTAGAAACAAGGCTGCAAAAAGTGCTTTGGAACTTGCAAAAGATTGGTCGCGACAATGGTGGTAATCGCGCACACGGTCTACCCGGATTCAAAGCGTCCCGGGACTTTGTTCTAGAGCGTGTCTCGAAGCGTTTTGGTAAACGTCTGGACACTTATGTTCAGGAATTCAATCATACCTTCAGCCAAGTTCGAAACATTGAACTCAAGGGACCGGACGGCAAGCCAGTGGATGTCTACGTGCTGCAGTATGTCTCTGCGACACCCCTCCCTGGAGGTGCTACAGGATCGCTCTTGGACACCCCCGTCGACGACGAACGGGGTTCCATGTGCTTCCCGGAGCAGTGGAACGGTGTCAATGCCACTGGCAAGATTGTTCTACTCAAGCGTGGCACTTGTGCAATCTCGGATAAGCTAAAGCTGGCGAGACAGCACGGCGCCCTCGCGGCTGTCCTCTACCACAATGCTCCCGGCACCCCTACGAGCGCGACGCTAGGTGCCAGCAATATCGGTCTCCTAGTCCCCGTCGGCCTCGTCTCTCGTGACGTTGGCGAGGCCTGGCGCGCTAGGCTTGCCGCGGGCGAAAACCTCCGCGTGACACTGACAATAGACGCAGTGACCGAGCCGCGACCGGGCTGGAATATCATTTCAGAAACAAAAAAGGGCGACCCCAACAACGTGGTCATGCTCGGAGCGCACCTCGACAGTGTCCAGCCCGGTCCCGGCATCAATGACGACGGTAGTGGCACAGCCGCGCTGCTTGAGATTGCGACTTCTTTTCAAAAGTACACGGGTTTTAAGAACAAGATTCGCTTCGCTTGGTGGGGGGCGGAAGAGTAAGTCATTTCGGCGTAATGCATCCTTTGTCTTGTGTAACAACGGTCGCTGACAGACACTTGTACACAGGCTTGGCCTGATTGGCTCTCTATACTATACGACGCAGCTGTCGGATGAAGAGAAAGACAAGATCAAGTTTTACTTCAACTATGACATGATAGCTAGCCCCGAGCCAAAATTCGCCGTCTATGCTGACAACGACGCACACGAGTACGGAGCCATTCCCTTGTATGACTACCTGAAAGATGCCGGAGCTACACCTCAGTACGCGTATGTTGACCTTTTGACCCACAAACTGTTTAGCTATTTGACAAACTCATGATTCTCATCATGTATTTGCAGTAAATTTGGCTCCTCATCAGACTATGTTGGCTTCCTCAAAGCTGGAATACCTAGCAGCGGCATCTTCACTGGCGCCGGAGAGCCCTACGACAAATGTTACCACCTGCTGTGCGACAATCTCGACAATATCAACTGGGACGCGTACGAAAAGAACGCAAAGGCTGCCGCATATGTTGCGGCCAAGTTTGCTCTCAATCTCGAGGGTGTGCCTGCGCGCAATAAGACGAGCTCGAATCCTCGGTCGACCCGCGGGGTTCAGGATAGTTTCCGCGAGTGGGCTGCGGGAATCCAAGTCGCCGAAACTCACGCAAGCTGCGGCGGAGAGCTCACTTCTGTCTAGACTGAAATTTTTCTCGTTTGGAAGGGGAAATATTACAGTCCATGGTCGGAGCGAACGATTGGGTCGAGGCCAATAACAAAGATTGAGCAGCAATCGGCGTTTGAGTATTCCGGTGATTTGAGTAGTATCAGCTCAGCGATAAAACCCGTCAGAGGCGGAGAGGTGTAAAATAGTAGGAATTGTAATTTCCATACAAGCAAACTAAATACAAGGATATTCCACAGTTGGTGCATGCAATCTGTACAAGTCTGGGAAATCCCCGTCAAAGGATTCCAGCTAGATTACTCTATTCCATATTTAACTAGCTTATGATGCATTGAAATGATTCACCAACATGCATCCTTTTTAGCCACCAACCCTAGGTACCGCTCTATAATTGGCTCAAAAGAGACGACATGTCTGCATCATTCAGCATTCTGCAACTCAGGTTTGCTCGCTGCCGCCCTACAAATGCAAGTATGGTTACAATGATCTGCACTGGTATTCGTAAAATAATCCCAACCCGCAGGCGTGTCTGTGTTACGTTCAAAGTAACGGATGATTTCTGTGCACTCGTCTCCCATTCACAAAGTGAGGGGCACATCCATCTTATCATTGGCTCGAAAATCGGACATGGAGCAATCTTGACAACAAAAGCGGTGCAAATAGATGAAATTGTGGCTACTCTCGGAACGGTCTAGAACGCAGCAAATCTCGATGGTTGCGACGTCCTGTCTTACGAGTTAGCTATTAAATACTCATTGAGTTGCTGCTGTGGCCGTTGTCTGCAGGCAGCACTTCGTATTTATCAGTTAGTTGCGACGGAGCAACCCTTCCGCCCCCTGCTACGGGGGGCATACTACAATAATACAATAATACAATAACCAACTTGGTAACCAACGTTAGTGTGCCTGCCCGTTGCCGCTATTGAGGTCCGTGGACGTCTGTCCGTCTCTCGTTACACAAGTCTAGAAAGAACGGCGGCAGACGCCACGGGCCTAATAATGCCCAGGAACGGTCCGTCGCTAGATGGTGTTTTCCTTTTCTTCACATACGTTGCCTATTTCTCCGATATCCGTCATGACTGTCATTGCCGCGGCCCAGATTGCTCTTGTCAGCAAATTGTCTTGTTCAAGGATAGCGATAGCGACCACTCAGGCACTCAGCGCGCTGTAATCTGTACTGCTGCTCACTGTTTGCGCCTTGGTTGTCCGGACTAAGCAAAATCGAGCAGAGCAGAGCGACAAGCGGCCATTGCTCCTTTCAAGTCGAGTACGTGTTGCGTCAACAAGATGAGAGTCCCAATCTGGATCCAGCTTGCGCTGCTTGTGAGCGCCGTCGCCCTGCTCGCCCTTGCCGTCGTCGCAGTGCCGACGTGGATATACGTCCAAAGCTTCGTCGCCAATGTTGAAACTGACAGCCTTGCCCTCGCAGCATCGCTTTACGCGGCCAAGATTGATTCTCAGCTACAGCTGCTGAACACCATCAGCCGCACCATCTCCACACGCATCTTGATACAGCAGTCTTTGGTCAATTACTACAATGGCAATTCGACAACAACGGATCCATTTGAGCCGACCGTCACCGACCTACAAAGCGCGCTCGCTACCAGCAGCTTCACTGGTCTGCTACAGGCCCGAATCTACTCCCGAAACCAGACTGGCGAGAATGCAACGGGGCTTGTCAGTGTGACAGGCTCTGGCGTTGGGACGCAGACGCAAAACATTGAATTGCCTTACCTCACTCCCAATGGATCACACGTCAACCTCAGCGATGCTGAATTCGGCTACCCTCCCTGCTTGTATCCCAACATTACCTATGCAACCTTGGACTATCCGAACCCATATATAACCTCAGAGACTGCCGTGTCAGCTAGTGCCTTTCCAAGCGTCTTGTTGAGCGACAGCCGGGGGCTGCTACTCGGCCCACTGGCCATTAACCAGACGTTTTCCCTTGTATCACTAACGATCCCGATTCGATCTCTGCAGGCCCATGGCTTTATTCTTGGCTATCTCACCGTGGTTGCTGCGGCCAACTCGTTCTTGGACATCCAAACTGCCGTCGATGGGCTTGGCAGCACTGGCATCGCACTGCTCGTCACTCCCGACGATGCATCGAACCGCTTCACGCCACCGCTGCTGCCCTCCAATGCCACATTTCGGCCACCAAAGAATTCCTTGAGTAAATGCGCAGTTCGCTTTGTATTATCACCTATTACTCCCCTAGGCCAAGCCGATCGTCATCAAGTTCAGCAAGGAAACTGGGACTTGTCCTTTGTCTTGTCTCGCTACCCAGCCATCCATGGTGTGTACTCGACGTACAATGGGAAGCCGAATAATGCCCGCGCCAGCTTGACAGAAAAGAACGAGCAAGGATACCCGGTAGCAGTCGGTGTTGCTCGCCCACGAACCACACTCGTTGACTGGGCCATTGTCGTGGAGAAGTCGCACAGCGAGGCTTACCTCCCCATATCGCAGCTACGGAAAATATTGGTCGGATGCGCATTCGGAACTGCCGGCTTGGTCATGATACTCATCATACCTTGTGCATACTTTAGCGTACGCCCCATTCGGAGACTCAAGACAGCCACCGAAAAGTCAATCTCGGTACCTGGGTGCGATATCATGTACGGCGACGAGGACAAGAATGCAGCCAGCACCCGAGTCACTTTATCGTCAGCCTCGATCAAGGGAATGTTCCAAAGCTTGCAGAGAAAATTTGCAAGGCCCCAGCAAGCACTCACGCAAGCCGAAATTGACAATCACCGCCGACTCTTTAGGATTCCTGGCAAGGTCAAGGAGAGGTCGCATCTGATTACCGATGAAGTGACGGAACTCACAGAGGTCTACAACAAAATGACCGAGGAACTTGTGAAACAATACACCTCACTCGATGAGCAAGTAGCAAAGAGGACCCGGGAACTGGAAATCAGCAAAAAGGCTGCCGAGGCTGCGAGTGAGAGCAAAACGCTATTCATCGCCAATATCTCTCATGAACTCAAGACACCACTGAATGGCATCATGGGCATATGCGCCGTCTGTATGGAAGAAAATGACATTCTCCATATACAGCATTCTTTAAAGACGCTATATCGATCTGGTAAGTCGGATGAACATTTTACATGTGCTGCAGGCTGGCTAACGGGAACACCAGGCGAATTATTACTGCATCTTTTGGAAGACTTGCTCAGCTTCTCCAAGAACCAGATCAACCATGAGATCAAGCTCGAGCTCAAGGAATTCCGACTCGGGGAAATACGGTCGCAAATCACATCTATTTTCGACAAACAAGCCAGGGACAAGAAGATTGATTTACAAGTCGTTTTATCTGGCCCACAGCATCAGCATCATCACGACACACCGCATGACCATGTCCAACAAAGTTGGTCTCAAATTGGCCGTCCTGACCGCCTACGCGACATGTACGTCTTGGGAGATCAGCACAGGATATTACAAGTCATCATCAATCTCGTCAGCAACAGTTTGAAGTTTACGCCAGCGGGCGGCAAGGTTCAGGTTCGAATACAGCGGGGTGATGAGATGACGGTGAAGCAGGGCATGGCCGATAGTCTCGCAACTGCGTATCTCTTCACATTCCAAGTCCAAGATACAGGGCGCGGCATTCCCAGCAACATGCAGAATCAGGTCTTTGAGCCATTCGTTCAAGTGGACTCGAGCTTCAGCAAAGAGTTTGGTGGCACCGGATTGGGGTTGAGTATCTGCTCACAGCTGGCCGAGCTAATGGGCGGCACAATTACCGTAACAAGCAGTGAGGGGCTTGGCTCAACATTCAGTCTAGAAATCCCTCTCCAACATGTTATAGACCGTGTGCCAAGCACCAGGTCGGAAAGCACGAAGCAAATGTCAAGAGCACCGAGCGTTGGCGGCTCAACAACTGGCGGCGGCTGTGGCGGCAGCAGCTGCCACCGCAACTCTCTGAGCAGTGTGCTTGCGCAGGACCCCGATGCAGCAATCACGGCAAACAGCAGCAACGACACTCACAGAAACGATATTCAGCCTCGTCTTGTTGGCCTCAGCACGCCGTTCTTCCCACCGAACCCCTACCAGACGCCGCCCGTCCCTCCAGCCAACCCACCCAGCGTCGTTCCGCCAACCGCGAGCGTTGAGACACAAGCTGCCATTCAGAAAGCCAAAGCCGACAAGGCAAACACCTCTGGAGGCGAGTCGTCAAATAGCGAGCCATGTGTTCTCGTCGCTGACGACAATGCGACAAACATTGAGGTTGTACGCAGGATGCTCAAACTGGAAAAGGTTCTTGATGTCAGCGTTGCAAAGGACGGCCGTGAGGCGTACGAGGTGGTCAAGGCCAACATGGAACGGAATCGGAAATTTGATCTCATCTTGATGGATGTACAAATGCCCAACCTGGACGGCATTCAATCCACCAAGCTGATCCGGCAGATGGGCTACGCAGCCCCGATCGTGGCCTTGACAGCATTTTCCGAGGAGAGTAATCGCAAAGAGTGTATCGAGTCGGGCATGGACGAGTTCCTGGCAAAGCCTATCCGGAGGTCAGCGCTGAAAAGTGTGCTGACGAGATTTGCCACAATATACGAGGAAAAGACATGAGAGGGGTCGCTGGGGAATGAGACGTGCATAATAAATCGAACACAATGTAATAGATGCCATCCATCAATGTGAATCCCCTATCAGCATCTCATCTCACCACATCCCATCTTTAAAGAGCTTTTTGTTTCTCCTGCCCTCGTCCACAACGCAAAAAATTAGGACAAGAAGAAATACTCGAGTCCGAATCCAAGCCTGTAAACAAGAACAAGCACAAGTGAATTTTTCAAACGGGTTTTCACGGGCTTCTTCTAGCTGTAGAATAGCTTAGTAACTAGTCAAGGAGATGGAATTAGCAACTATTCGTCATCGCAGGCAGCGGCGTTGGAGTATCGAAGAAGCTAAAGCCTCAACGATCCCTCTCATCATAGCGGCCTACCATTCCTGCTTCCTTCACAGGCTATTAATGTACTGCTGAGCCCTGCTGTCATTATCCTGCAGTATCTTGACACTTTCCTTCTCCCACTTCTCGAGCTCCCGTACGCCTCGGGCTTCTTCCTCCTGTGCCCACCGTCTACACGACTGCTGGTTCTGCCGGGAGTCTCGCTCCAGGCCCTGCCACCTCCCGCGTTCTTCCTGCCGATAACCCTGCCGCCGTGCCGCGAAATCATTTTCCTGCCGGTTCCATTCCTCCTCGGCCCACTGGCGATACTGCGGCTGCTGCCTGTAGCGCTCGAGCCACTTCCGCACACCGTCGCGATCGGCTTGCAGTTGGTTGTACTTTTTCCGCATCGACTCGCTGATTGACTTTCCACGCCGCTGGTGCTCTTGATCCACCTGGTTGAAGCAGTCGTCCAAGCTCCGCTGACCCGTCTGCTTCACCTGTTGACGATGGTTGGCTTGCTCGCGATGAAACTTGTCCCAGGCCTTGTCGCTCTTTGACTGCAGCCGCGCAATCTCCTGCTGCCGCCAATCGCCCTGCTCATTTTGCGGCTGTTGATCCTGGGTCTCCTTCTCTTGCGTCTCCTTCTCCTGCGTCTCCTTCTCCTGCGTCTCCTTCTCCTGCGGCTCCTTCTCTTGCGTCTCCTTCTCTTGCGGCTGTTGACCTTGAGGCTGTTGACCTTGAGGCTGCACCCAACGTCCCTGCTGCTGCATCTTCTGTTTATAAGGCATGCGGAATTCTCTGTACACGTCCAACGTTCTTAGAATCTGGTCATTCGTTAAACCATCCACCTCGCAGCCGCTATAGTACATCTTGGTTAGACTCTCGGTTCGGTTTAGCAGGGTGAAACAAATACTCACAATTTCATGGAGACCATCAAATTATAGATGGGATCAGACCTACTATCGAGATGCTGGCAGGTGTTGACTGTGCCTCTTTCAGGGCAGGACTGCATAGTCCTTTTCAAGTTGTCATCCAACATATGAGTTGGAGTATCTTTCATGCCGTCGTTATTCGGATCGCAGAGTACTTTGTTACCCCAGGTGTCTTTGAGGTCCGAGTGATCCGTGTGTAGTAGTCCAACCCAGTGGCCAAACTCATGGGCGAATGTAGCCAACGATCCCCCATACCCCTTATAAGCTATATCCGGAATGATGGCAGACGAGACGACCATGCCGTCTGATTTCTCGAGATCCAGTGCGTTGCTATACTTCCAAATTTCCGCCGACGGGATAGTAGACCGGCCCATAACGCCTCCGGAACTACTGCTGGTTGAGGTCCAGGTGCCACCGTTAGGCAGCTGCTGGGTGACGGTCTCGACTTTGTACGAGTCTCCAAGGCGAAAAAGGAAGATAATGTTCAGTGAGGCATAATCACCCTCACCCCGATGATATTGCCTCTGGATGTCGTAGAAATCTCCAGTAAACTTGCCCGATTCGGGATGAAAGAGGTCGGGACGCGTATGGCGATGGATGGTGTCGACCGAGGTATCGAGGTAGAAGCCATAGGAGTAGAATTTGTTGACCTGATCTAGTACTTGTTGGATTTGGCTGTCCTGTTTTAAACGTCGTGTTAGGGATTCTTTATTACATCTGCCACATAGACACCCAGGGCACGCAAACTATACCTACATGAATATTGCCGCCATTGACGGTACTGTTCTTAGCTAAAACAGTAATATGTACTGGTATCCGATGTCTTTGGGCCTCTTGACGTTTGGTGGTATTTTTCCCCTGCGCGAGGATTTCCTCTGAGTGTGTCCATTGCTCCAGGCTCAGACTAGGAGTACCACAACCTACTTCATCGATTGTGAAGTTGGTCATGTTGAGTGCCTGGGCACAAGCAGCCAAGGCGCCAAGGCCAGTAGCGACGAGGCGGAAGTTGGGAAGCATTGTACCGCAAACATAAACCAATAGCTGGTATAGAGACTTGAAATAAAAAGAGAGAGTAAGCGTGTGGAAACGAGTGAATAATAGGCTATGTAAGCGACAAATGAGTGACTGAATAAAGGAATGAATAAAGCCATAGTCGGCAGACGGGACCAAGATTCAGCTAGATGTATGATTAAATAGGAAAAAAATCGGTAGGAAAGCATAAACAGTGAGAATATCCGGTGTGAAATTGAAAGGGGCATGTGAATATGCTCGCACGCCATGGAATGCTCTCTAATGATATTGGTTTTGCCTCTATAAGTGCCCTGTTATCAACAACATCTGCTTAGTAGGTAGAAGCAACCTATATTTCTAGCATTATAGTGAGCGGGAAAATACATGTCAGTAAGCCAACTAATACGCGTGTGTTGCATGTAAATTGTTATAACTGGAGATGAGAAGCATTTTCCACTTCTACAGTTTATTACCTTTATGCACTCCAACTTCGGCGCCGTAGCCGCAAATCAAAGGCGGGCTACTAACTTAGTTTGTAGATTAACCAATTGATTATAAACGGGGCTCACAATTCAGGCGTCGGATGGCTTCCCGAAACTGGCTAATACCTTATTTGGTTGAGTAAAATAACCGCGGGTGTGCTACGCCCATGCTTGTTGTAGTGGACAAAGGCGGAGCAAAAAAAAGTAGGCGCGCAGCATGAGTACATGTAGTTACTCGGTACGGGCGGACCGGTAATTGCTATTATTATGCTAACATAAATACCAATAACACTTTCAAACCATAGCCAGTACCAAGTGGGAGAACCGCCAAAGTGGGAGAACCGCCAGTGTATTGGTTCGAGCTTTGCTGATCAATGCTGTATTTGGCTAACCAATGCCATGAGTTGTGTAGACACCTAGGGTTGCGATGGGTTGTTGTATAGCCACGTGGACCATCTATAAAGTAATATCCCTACCTTAGAACGCTAGGAGCAGTTCGAAGAGTATGGATTAAATGTCGTGATCAGGGCCCAAGGCAACATAAACGACGTGGCGTCCACTGCTACCAGCCACACCACCAGCCACACCATCAGCCACACTACCAGCCTCAACCGATAGGACAAATTCCTGAGGAGCATAATAAGGCTAATAATGGCCCCTAAACACAGACAACTGAGGTTATGAAGATTCATCGACAAGTCTTGTACATGCTGTCCGTATCTGGCTGGCTGCGATGGCTTCCGTTCCGCACGATGCTTTTGTGGTGCACAGCTGGACAGGGCAGCAGGTGGATTGCCAAATCCTCAAGGGGGTCCCCTGTCGGCTGTCACCGCCCATACCAAGTAATCCGTAGTTTGTTAATAATCAACTTCAATAAAATGCTTGTCTGTGAGCTTGAAGGTATTATCAAATCCATGTCTGTTCATCTCTTTCGTAGTAGCCGTAGCAGTAGGGCATCATCGGTGTAGATGCCATCTACGGCTCTTGGCCATCCATCCTGCCAGCATCTGAAACGTTGGACCATGACGGCGAAGAAGCCCAGGGGATACATACACCTTCAACCACGGGACTTGCACTGGCTTGGCAGTGGATACTTGTTGTCGTTGTTGCGGGTTTTTCTATTGGTCAACCACAAATGAGGAATTATGAAGCGATTCGTAAAAGTGGCCAAATTTATGGCTACTAAGTGAGATGGTCGTGTGCCAGACTGGTACGGAGTAGTTATTATAGGGCTAAATGTATTTCATCGAACAGGGGTCAATTTTCTGCTGGGGAGAGAGTTACCTAACAGGCATATAAAATAAACATACCACAGCTAGTTACGGAGTACGGATGTCGCTTTTAAAAGTCTTGTCTAACCGGGGCACGGGCCACCCCTAGGATACAGGGGGCCCTGCCTACCTAATTTACTAGGCAACCTCCCTTTCTTTCCTTCTTATTACCCCTCTTTTAGTAGTAAGAATAGTTTATTAGATAGATATCATAATATAAGCCCTCGTGATTACTCTTAAGGCGCCTTATAATAGTAAGACCTCTATTAAGGTTACTAGCCTAGCTAGAATATTAAGCCGCTAGGTTAACTAAATTTATACCTATATAATTAAGTATAACTTTAACCTAAATCTTTAACCTCTTATTATTAAGAATACCTATCTTAAAGATACTCTATAAAGTAGCTAGCTAAGTAAATAAACTATATAAAATAAAAAGATAATCTTAAGTAAAATTAAGCTTAATAGGTATAATAAGGAGAAAACCTATAATATTCTAGCTAGTAAGTTAACTAATATTAGTATCCCTATCTTAGGGTTAATTATATAGTGTATTTTAAGGAAAGTAGGCTTCTAGAAGATAAAGCTAATAAAGAAGCCTAGTCTAATATAAAAGATAAGAACTAAGAGGCTCTATTAGTATTAGGAGTAAGAGGATTAGAGCCTAGAGGATTAGAAGAAGGTAATATAGTCTAATAAGATCTTTATTATTCTCCTTTACTACTAGGGAGGATACTACCTTTAGTAATAGCTATTAGAGGCTTTTCTCTATAACTATATTTATAAGTATTAGAAGGGTGCCTTTAAATTTATATTCTAAGGTTATTTTTCTTATAATAAGAAAGGCCTTTACTACTATTAGAAGCTAGAAATAGCCTAAGATTATTATTTTATAAAGAAGGCTATAGAAGAATTAAATATTAAGCTAGAGCCTCTTATAAAGGAAAATTAGGAATTAACTATAAGGATATACTAGCTTAAACTCTATAATAAGCCTAGAAGATAGCTTTAATAGCGCTAAAATTAAAGTACTAAAAAGCTTTCTTATAGTATTAAAGGAGGTATTAATTAGTATATATATTAGATAAAGGTTATAATACTAAAGCTAATCCCTTTTACTTAAGCCTATATTATAATAAGGCTAAGAACCCTTATATAAGAAGATAAAGCTTTAGTATATAATTACTATATTTAATAATATATTTATAACGCCTATTAGGTCTAGTAGCTTCTTTAGTTAAGTAATAGCCTTAATCTTAACCTTATTAAGCTTACCTAGTTATATTTAAAGAGGGTTACTATAAAAAGAGGTGCGCTAAAGAGCTACTAGGAAGCTATTATAGCGTAGTAAGTAGCTTAGTAAGAATTATCTTAATCGCGAATTTAGTTATAGATTAAGCGCCTACCCTAGTATATTAAGATAATTATTAAGCTTAAGGGGGGTAATAAGTATAAAGAAGGAAGGTAGGGGCTCCTCCCCGCCTAATTTATATATAGGCAGCCTATAGCTAACTAGTAGGGACCCCCTGGTCAGATAAGACTTTTAAAAGCGATATCCGTAGTGAGCGCTACTTTACTTGTGTGGGATTTATCGGCCATTACCAAAATATAGCATATAACATGCCACCCACCGCCCTGATCCTAACCATTGATTCACCCTTAACTATCCCTGGCCGCTATTTAACCCCGATACTTTTATTATTAACTACTATCCCCTAACTGATGCTCCGGAACGCGCGTACGAATTATTATCGTCTTCGGCGGCCGAGAGTTAACGCCGCCGCCTGCAAAGAGCCGCCGGTTTTGGTGTGGAAGAGCCCCCTTCCAGCCACAAGTCGCTTAACAATTCCTTGATTATGGTTGATAAATAGAAAAGACCCATTGTTGCCCTCGTTTTCATGTTGGTTGTCGGTCAAGTAGAAATTTGCCTGGGCAGTGATGCATACCGCCACATCCACTGGACCCGTCCGCGGCCCATGACCACCTGCCAGCCCGCAGTGTGCCATTTTGTGATACATGAGAGTGAGGGGTTATGTGATAATCGATTGGCTTATTCATGAATGAGGGGTATGGTGTTTTGTCGGTGTGACAGTTCTTGGCTATATATATGTTCGCACCTTGTCGTGGTTGCCGCATCTCCTCCTCCCAGTTGACAAACCACGAGAACTTGTCTTTTGCATCGAAACAGTGCACTTCAATATGTCTTTCCACACCAGCAGCTCCAACATTCGTGTTGATGACGGCCACATCCTCCGCGCCACTCTCCGTAACGACAACGGCGAGGACGTCGACAGCGAGCTCGACCTGAACAGCTGCCTTAGCAACAGCAACGGGCGCTTCGAATGGGGTGGCGCAGGTAAGCATATTTCATTACTCAAATCAATCTTGTCATCAATCTCCCATCCGTGTCGTGCCAGGCTGTCGTCTGGCAATGCCCCGATGTCGTGTCAGCAGCAGCTCACATCCCAAATTACGAGTATAAGCTGACATGCTCTCAACCGTCAGAATTCTCCCAGTCCGCCGAGGACATCTCTTTCACCCTCGAGGGCGATGCTCAGGTCCCAGTTCTTCGCGCCCGCCTGCGTGGTTCTGACGAGACCTACGACGCCGATGTCAACCTTGCCGAGCGTATCGCCAACAACAACGGCAGCCTGTCCTTTGGTAGGTTTTCCCCATTTCCAGGCTGGAGTATCGTGGTGGAAGGGATCAGCTAACAGTTCGTGCAGTTTAAGCAGCATCTTGTCCTGTCATGGGTCTCCGTCACCTGCCCTCTATCGCCAATTTCCACGTCAAGAGATGTCGTTGGGTTAGAGCTAGCGGTTAACCATAGATCAGATGCTAATAAATTCGTTAAATCACTGGTTTCGTGTTGCAGAGAGAAACGTAAAATGAGTCTTGACCTACACGCCCAACCAAAAGGATCAACCCAGGAGTTTACGTCGCTTTCGCCAATACCCCTTGGGTCTCAACAAGTCGCTCATCAACCCTCGGGCGTAAGCAGTTGCGTGTCTCTCCATACTCGGGCCAGCTGGTATCGGTCATCTCGACGATAATGTGCGGGCCAAAGGTAGCTCGCGCAGTCTAAATATTACTGCACAGCTGAGCTCGCGTGAATCGTACCAATCCGTTCCATTCAGCGATGGAGCTTGGCGTGCGGGGGCACAATTCTACCGCGCACACCTGAATATCTGCCAGTCTTGGCATGCAGTGAAGGATGGCAACGACTTGCATGTATTCTTGCAACTTTGCTGGTAATCTTGGCTTCCGTGAGCCACGAAGCTTGGGTACCTTTGATTTGGCCGCAAATTTTAGCACCGCGGCTTAGATACCTAGCCCAACCATAACATGGTTGAGTTTTGCCCGCTGGGTTCCCACTCCATCATTCCATGTACCCTCGTTATTATTCATATTTTTGATATGTTTCATAGGTGGTAAACCATGTACCGCGGAAACTCAACCAGACGAAGCGCTCATTGCTCTGAAGGCTCAATGTCATACTCAACATCTGTCCTGATGATGTATTTGGCACCTTTGGTAACACTGGTGCCTTCATGTAGAAGTGCACCTTTTGTTTCACCGTGTGGAAAAAGTGCAACACCTCCCATGACTGGCCGCACTGGATATGCATTCAAGGTCCCCTCACGCGGTGACGGAAGGAAGAACATTGTTTCACCTCCCTCAAACTCGTCGTTCAAGTAGAGCAGGAACGTAAATAGAGAGCTCTGCTTTTTCCCAGGCGGCGAGTCGTCGTAAATATATCTGTCGTCGGCGCTGACACCCGACGGCGGCCAGGCACCGTCAATATGGCTTCTGTACTCAGCTCCTGGGACGTATCGATATACTCGGAACCGACGATTAAGACCACGAGCCTTCTTTCCATCCATCACAGCGGGAATGAATGGAGAGACGCGTGCCCATAGCTTATCATGGAAATTTGTGTCGATAACCCAGTAAAAATTGTGCGCCAGGACAGATGTGTCACCGCGATCCCGGACTGGCTCGTCTGGCAAGAATTCTACAGCTTCACCAGCCGCGATGATTGCCCTGCATTCCTCGGCAGACAGCACATCCTTCATGAGGCTGAGTTCCGGCACATTTGGGTGTTTATGATATGAGATCGGGGAATGTTGGGAGGAGAGCGGTATGGTATCTGGCTTCGTGGTGTATAAAATGGCAGGATGGCGGTTCGGGGGTTTCCGCAGGTGGCCGGCCACCGTCTCTATTACTTGAAGAGACGACGTTATGACGTCTTGATTTCGCGCAAAGATGGACTTGTCGAGAACAGAAGCGTAAACTGGATCAGGTGAAGTGGATGGGCGCAAGTCCCAAGATGGCTGGAATGATATGTGCGAGGTAGGATCAGAGGGCAGCGGCGCCTTCATATCAACCGGGCAGCTAACGCGCATGACAGCATCCAAAAGTACGAGCAGCTCTTTATCTTTCGGAGATCGCTCAGGGCTGTCGAGGCTGACTCCATTCGGCTGGGAGACGACGTCGAGATCGCGCACCCAGCGGCAGAGCGCACCGAGTTTTGGCTGCTCGTTGCGCAGGCGCATTTCTGCAAGCAGAATTTTGGCCTCGAGGTATTTCTCGTCACTAAGAGCCGCGGTGACTCTGGCTGTAAGATTGGCGCCTTCTATTGCAAAAGTAAGCACTCGTGCAGTCGGGAGCCTCGAGCCTGTGCTCACATACCAGCCGAGTTGACGCCCGTGGTGCAAGACTGACGAAAGTCGTAAACTGCAACGCGGAGGTCTTTGCAAAGCTTTGATTTCGTCAAATTGGGATATTTGGCCAGCGTTGTTAGGGTCTCGGTCGCAATGTCGAGCTCTTCTTCGGAAATGACAGTGTGTAGGCTTTTGGGCTCAAAGGTATCCGTGGCGGGGATAGGCAGAGACGCCTCTATCTTGGCCGCCTTTTGCGCCTGCTGTGCCTTGGCATTTCGCTTCCTCTTGGAGATTTTATTCTGTGCCATGATTTCTGTTTTAATCTTTCGCCTGGTAGACAGACACTGGTGATTGACAAGCTGGTTGCTCAATGTGGCAAAAAATGTGCGCTGAGCAATTCCTTCCAGTAGCCAGGTCAATGATAATAAGCGGGGCGCTACTGGGTGGGCTCAACTATTAGAGGGGCTCGAGACATGGCAATCACTCGCAGATACGGAGTATTAAACGGACTTGTGTACGGAGTAATCCGTATACTGGCAGGCAACGGTGAAGCTTGAGCTATGGTGGAATCTGGCCAAAACGGAAAAAAAAGATTAAATATAAAGTATTGACATGTCCCATGCACAGTAGCACGGTGAAATTTATCCGCGGTGCCACAACTGCACATCGGACCAGGTAATGCTTAGATCGCCACTACCGCTATTCGTGGTGTACGCTCCAATCTTGTCGTAGAAGCTGCCTCCAGGAGCATTGTCGTCGCGAAACATCTCTTTGCCATTGACGTAGACGCTGAAGCGCTTCAGGCTGACATTGTGCACCGTGTTGATGCGGACGCTGGCGCCGACCTTGGCCACTCCCTCAGCAATCGTCTTGCCGCCCTCGACGCTGTACAGGCGACCGCCCTGCTCAACGCCCATGATGAAGTACGGGCCAGAGTTGCCATTGAAGGTTTGCTTGATGGATATGCGGTTGCCAGACATGGAATTGATCTTGAAGACGCCACCAAACTGATGCGTGCCGGAAGAGTAGTCGTTGTTGTATCGGCGCTCGGCGCGTAGATGGCCATTGGCACAACCAGAGCCACCCCCGTGGCCGTTTGGTTTTTTCGGAATGGAAAAGGTATCGCCGCTCACTTGACCGCCTTCGCATTGCTGCGTGTTGAAGCCAGGGTGCTCCTCGATCCAGTTTCCATTTTCCACTGGGCTACCCGCGAGGGCCAGCGTCGCAGCCGCGACGGCAGTCAAAACAGTCTGGACAAGCATTGCGCCGGGTGAGAGCCACGGGGAGCGTTTGTAAATGTAGGGTTTTATTTGGGAACAATTTGCAGGCTGGGGATCAATAGATGCTGATTGACCTGAGACTCTGGAGTTTTCCGTGCACCTGCCATGCCAGCTAGATGTGTCTCTTTATATCCGCAATTCCTACGCCATGCTGCTCTCATCTCATTTCCTATTGGTGGAATTAGGATCGGAGACGATAGTTCTCAAGGTGCCGACGGCTAGGGGGCCGTAAGCAGCCATCACGGACGTGCCGAATCAGCGGCGAGGATGGTGCGGGCCGCGATGCTAAAGCGAAAACATACTTCCTTAGCACTTGAGCCCTGTTTAGTCATGGCTTGCTGTACAAGACAGAGTAGAATGTATCTGTCTTGACTCTGCTTACATATTCTACGAAAAACCACAGCTTGGCCATGACGGCAAAAGTGACCGTCAATCGATCCATGGTCATTGTATTACGTAAGCTGTAAAGACTATCATAAGCAACAAAGTAAAAAATCCAATATGTCAAGTATCCGTAGAAAAGCAACATGTACATGAAAAAACAACACCACACCTCGCAGACACCCGCCGCCATACACTAAAACTGTGGCTTCAGCGACAGGCCGAAGCACCTTTCCACCTTTGCACCTGTGATGGAATCCGCAACGCTTCCACCCTCGAGCGTTTTGATACCCGCACTCAGATCCTTGGCCAAGAAGACGCGCGGCACTGCCTTGGAAGCAAACTCGCACACAATGGGATAAAACACCTTCTCGCTGGCATCGGCAGCCATGTAGAAAAAGGACCCGTCCGCGGCTGGCGCCGGCACCAGGACTGTAACGACAGCATCGTTGGGTATCTTGTAGGCGGGACTGGAGCGCAGACGCGAGACACCGACGGCACTCATGGCGCCCGCATAGTAGTGCATGACATTCAGGCTGCCGTCAAACGGAATGATGGATTCCTTGGAGGTTGGCCACATGGCGTTGCACTTTTTGTTGGTTTCGTTGCTTGCTGCCGCGACGTAAATATTTCCATCGTTGCACGAGGCCACCATGCTGGTGCCCACGGTGGTAAGGAGCGGTGCCAGGTCGAATTTGTGTCCATCCTTGAAGATCTGGGGGGTTGGCTCTTTTTCACTGCAAGTAGTGTTGGCTTTCGGGCTGGCAGTTTCCGTCGATGCGGATGTAATGCTGCTTGATGAGATGGTTGATGAGATGGTTGGTGAGCTGGTTGGCGAGCTGGTTGGCGAGCTGGTTGGCGAGGTAGTCGGCGAGCTGGTTGGCGAGGTAGTCGGCGAGCTGACTGACGAGTGGATCAACAAGCTGATTGTTGTGCTGACTGGCGAACTGAATGTTGAATTCACGGGAGAGCTAACCGTCGAGTTGATGAACGAGCTGGCTGTGTGCTTGATGGACGCGCTGGTTGTCAGGCTCACCGTCGAGCTGACCGTCGAATTCATCTTCAAGCTGACCTTGGGATGCATCTTCGAGATGGTTGAAGAGCTGGCACTCGAAATGGTTGTCAGTGTGGTCGGCAAGCTGGTCGTAGAGCTGGCACTCGACATGGTTGTCAACTTGATGAGCGAGCTGGTTGGAGAGCTGACACTCGACATGGTTGTCAATGTAATGGGCAAGCTAGTTGTTGAGCTGGCACTCGAGACGGTTGTCAACTTGATGAGCAAGCTGGTTGTCGAGTTGTCAGGCGAGCTCGTGTTCAGTCGATGCGACTCAGCAGGTAATTTGTTCTGCGGCACTTCGTAAAACGCAGCACCAATCGGCCTCGATGCGGCAGGCTTCTTGAAACTGACAATGTGTTAGTGCGTATAGTGTCAACGCTTTTTGCTCTACTTACTTTATGCAACCCTTTGCGATGGGCTGGAGTCCAGTGTTGTGAAGTACCTTGGAGGTAATTCCCAGGATATCGAGAGATAGCTTGTTGCTCCAGTTCAGGCTGGTGCTTATACCAGAACAACCATCCAATTCTTTGAATCCTCCTTGGAAGCCAGTTTCTTTGTTGTAGCTCGCTGAGCCCGCAACCTGGGCAACAGCGCTGATGGCAGGCTCTTCCACCAGCCCAAGTGCCGTCTCGAACGAGGCAACCTTGAGGCCGACTTTGATCTTGATTGGAAGCGCTGCGCTTGCCGCCAACATAATCTCGCCCTCTGCCTCCATGACAGGCTTGAAGTAGGGAGTCCATCCGGAAGATGTGCTTCTGCTGGGCTCAAAGATGTAAAGCGTCGCCGACGCCTGCGTCAGGCCCATCTCTCCTCCGACCAGGAGCTTGCCTTTGGCTGCAGCCTCCAGCCCGACCTTGGCAGCCACCGAAATGTATGGTCCCACCGTCACAATTCCATAGGAGAGACCTGGGAGACCAAAGGTGAAGAGATCTTGCTCGATATTCTGGCTGTATTTGATCTCCGCATCAACGCCGACTTTGAGCACCATCTTCATGTTGGTGCGAAGCGCGAGCTCACCGTCAAAGATGCCCTTTAGAGGAGTAATCTTGGCTTTTCCAGAAAAGACGGCTTGACCAGATACGCCACAGTCAACGCAGTAAATGTTGATATGCTCTTGAAACTCTCCAGACTCGGAAATCGTTTCGTGTTTGAACAGAGCAATTGAGTTGGCGCTCCAGGGAGAAACTTCTCTAGGAATATCGGCTCCCGGCAGGTCCCAAGACACAGGCTCGTTGAAATCTCCCTGAATAGAGAGGGCATCCGCCACAGTGTTGTAAGCAGTCTTGATTGCGTCGACAAAACCGTTCCAGAGATTTGACCACCATCCTCGAGCTTGGAGGGCACGGCGTCGGCGTAGCCCCGAGACAGGCTCGACACAGTTGTCCTTGGTAGCGTTTCGTCCAATGTCGAGAGCTTCACCGTCGGTCATTATGCGCTGAAGGAAAGCTTCAGAACCAGCTGGAAGCTCGTGATATCCGAGAGCGTCATCAAGTGTGCTGTCAAAGGATGGGCCGAAGGAAGCAACAGCCAATCCGTGGCTGTCATGCGCAGCAGAACTCGGGCCTCTATCGAGGTAAATTAGTGTCTTGTTACTCCTAGGACGACTTCAAAAGATTTGCTTACTTTCCAGAGGGATTGCTGGTGTAATTGAACGAGTTGCCAGTAGCAGTTGAGTTGCCATGTCCCGTAGGCGTGCTGCGTGGCGTCCAGAACCCCCATTCGGTTTCAGCAGAGTCCATAACATTCTCAGGGTGCTCGGGCGCACCAGACGCAACAACCACCTGCTTGTCCTTGTTCACCGTGAGGCTGGTCGCCCGGAAGTAGCAGCGATCCTCGGGTGATGGACCGGTGCAGCCGTTGGCGGTCGCGATGAGCAGCAACTCCTTGTCAGTATCCCAGCTCTCAGTAGCGCGCTCAAATGACTCTAGAGTCTTGAATTTGAGCAACATTTTGCTTTCCTTGGTGTATTCGACGTCGACGTGGTCGCAGTGATCGAGGTTGACCGAAGGAAGGGTGAAGCGATAGGTAAGGAAGGCAAAGTATCCTTCCTTTGCTGGTTCTACACCAAGGTTAGCGGCCATGACCTCATACAAGACTATGTTTTGCTTACCAGAGAGGCCATAATACATCTGGGAGTTTTCTTTGGGAGCGACAGGCTCAACATTCTTCAAAGCACTGGTATCCCAGGTCCAGTGAACACTGGGAGCCAAAGTTTGGCTGCGAGCCGAGGACTCGTCATCTTTCTGATTATCGGTATGTTGACTGGTCTTCTGGCCAGTCTGCTGGCTGCCTTGTTGGCTGCCCTGCTGGAAGGTCTGCTGGTTGGTCTGCTGGTTGGTCTGCTGGTTGGTCTGCTGATTGGCCTGCTGATTGGCCTGCTGGTTGGTCTGCTGGTTGAGCTGCTGGTTGATCTGCTTGTTGGTAGCCTCATCGACAGGCACTTCTACAGCAACCCAACCACAGAAGCCCCCCTGCTCAGTAACAGGGCCGGGTACGCCCTGGCTCGCTTGTGGTTCAACCCTTGCCGATTCAACACTGCGACGTGACGACTGCCATTTTGACAGTGAAAGAGAAGGAAAGGCAGTAGCAAAAGCCACTGCCCAAATGAGTGTAAAGATAGTATTCAAGAGCATCGCTGCTCAAAATCGAAGAGTGAGTAAGAAAATGAAAAGAGGTTATCAGAAGAGAACGTGTAACAGATGTGAGAGCCTGGCTAGTTGGAAATACCTACGGCACATGGCTCTCCTTTATCTCATTTCTGCAGTATGCCTTCATCACGGCCTATAATCGTTCACATATACGATCTCTTTCCTTTTTATGCGGACAACGTTCAATATGGCCGGATTTACGTGTAAGGGGATGGCGGTTCTCATTTCGTCTACTCCACCAGGCGTCGGTGGTGACATTTCACCAGCGCGGTGGTAATGAGACGGTCGACGCTGAATGGAGGTAGGCTGCAGGGGGTTCGGTAAGCCCTGGGAGTTCCGGGGTCGAACTACGGAATCGGATTGGTTCAACAGTGTAGCTCCGAATCGAGACATATATCGATGTGCTGTGTCATTTTCGCGGGTCAGAGCCCCTTTTTTTGCGCCGAGGATCCTGGTCGAAATGATGGAGCAGACAGCGCCCGATTGGACGGAAATCGGCGAATGAGTAGGGTACCAGGGTGTCGGAGCTGTCAGGCGGACTCGGGCCACATTGGTCAAGTGATGCTGGGCATGCGAATAGTCCACACTCCATGCCGATAATAGGTACAGATACGGCAGGTGTTCATGGCCCTGGAGGGTCTCGGGTTCTCGGTAGCGTTTCTTACCAAACTATCTGCACCAATTTATCTGAACCAACTGCCGTTCAGATGAGACTATGGCCATCTCGGACAGCGACTAAGAGCCCGGCTATCGCTCGGCGCTCGCAATCAAGGTACGAGGAGTATAATTAGAAGTCAGAAGGTTCTCAAAGTTTAACAGGCTATGGGCAGGGTATCAGATACAGCCACTTATGACGCTCGGCGCTGATAACAGCCCGTCGTTTGTTACTCGACCGGCTATCGCAAAATCTACGGATTAGTTGCGTGATTGATATCTTAGGCGCACCGTTCAATTCATCAAGATACACTGCCTGGTTGGACTGCGCCGCATTTCGAACGCCCGCCGCCGTCTCATGACCGTATCCGATGGAGTTGCCACGATGGCTATACATTTCCACCGAGGCAGAGGCTGCAATATTAGTATTGTTAGTATTGCGCTGGTATTTATGACAGATGACGTGAGAAAGATCATCTTGGTCATTTGAAGGTACTGTTGAATCGCAGGGTACGTTTGGTGCTCAATTTGTGGCCTCTGTCTTATTGGCTCGCTAAAGCTAGACAGATAAATGAGAATGCAAGTAACACGCCAGGGATCTCTGACTTGACGCAATTTAGCTGTGATGAATTGAGATCCTTGGAAGTAGTGCTTGAAGATTTGGCTTCCTTGGAAGCTGCTGTGAGCCAGCACGGTGGGCAGCAGGAGAAGGAATCATCAAGTGCTCCAGCGTAGGTCGTCCACCGGTCTGTTTCCGGGCAATGGCAGCGTCTCCATCACTCTCAAAAGGCGGTCAATGCCGCAAAATATGGTCAATCTACGGCCACGTCGAGTTGGTGAAAATTGACGCAACGAGATGAGCACCCAGATTCATATCACGCAAGCGCACTTGGTCTGGAGAAACATATTTCAGTCAAATATGATCTACTCCAGAGGCTTAGAAGGAGCTTGCATAAAACGCTTGACATATGCCGATCGCGGCGCCGGCCGGTATCATGGAGTACCGCATTCGAGATTGTGAGCCCTCATTTGACGCGTCGGGCTGCGAATAACGGCTTTCGCGTCGCGGTGGAAGACTGACCAGTTTTTGACAGGCTTTGTCTCGTCAAGGACGGCGGAGAAGTATGACTTTGCCGATCATGCACTCCACGGCCGAGTTCCGTGGTAGCATGACGCTGCATGAGAGGGGTAAACTGTCCGGCGGCGATCGTATTCTGGGCGGTGTCATAATAGAATGCCATTCAAGTAAGTAGAGGGTCATGTTCAAGGCGCACAGCTTACTCCAGTTACGAGAAGGCGCTGTCCGCCTCGGCAACCTCCGTGAATCTGGGGAGGGACGTTTTTGCGAAAGAGGAGTCAGTCGGATATTTGGGCCCAGTGTACCCAGTCGCCCGTCCCACCGAGCACCTGATGGCTGATGCACCTACTAATTTTTAGGGCATACTATGTATTTTAATATAAAAGTATTTTTAATATAAAGAATTACTTACTTATTAACTATATAAATATATTATACTAAGGATTTCTTTATAATTAATTATATATATTAAAATCTATTTTATAAATAATTATATAATTCTTCTATTCTAACTAAGGTATAAGCTTTTATTTAGTTTTTAATTTAAACTCCTCTTTTTAATTATTTTGTATTATTTTCGTTATAATATTATACGCTTTTTTATTCGTTTTATTTTTAAATGTTTATCCTTCGATAGTTATTTGAAGCCTCTAGCAGATAGAGTCAAGCATCTTCTGATAGCAGCGTACTATGAGGAATGCGAACAGGCAAACGGCGGGCTGCGTGGACATGCCATCATCGGCGGATCGCTTTACGTTTTTCACGAGAGTTTGGTTCCCCATGTGTGTAGAAGCGCTGAGAAAAACCAAAAAAAAAAAGCCAATGCGCACAACTCTAGGACAGGTAAATGGAAAACTAGACTTGGATTCATTCAGAGCAGCTAAGGGACACAAAGTGAAGTCTATTCACCCGTTTTCTAGCCCGGACCACTGACGCGCACGTGGCAGCATATTAAGACCTATCGACCAAGAAATTGATTCACTGATGGCGCTCATCGACAAAAAGGACCTGAATTCGAAAGAGAATTTATAGACCCCGATGGAATCCACGTCGCATCTCGTCTGTTACGGCGAGTTACCACATAAACACTTGCTGCTGGCCTGGCGACTTAAGCAAGCTTCTGGGGCCAGGGTTTGGTGCAAGCAAAGTCTTTCAGAGGTTCACCGGAGAATCATGTAAAAATATCATTCGATCTTGCCTCGTTCTTTCCAGAATCGCTGGTAGGCTTGTGATGACATACACCTATCCCATCAGGCTACGAGGCAACAGGCTTGGGCATTGAGAGCACTATGCAGGCGTAATAGCGGCACATATAGCGTAGAGCAGTCAGGGGAGAAGAAGACTGGGCTGAAGCAATGGTGGCAGTCGAGATGGACGCGAATCCTTTCTCTGAGAGACGAGGCATGGCTTTGGCGTGATGCGAAAAGGGAGAGCTGCTCCATGTTTCAACCTGGCGTGGCAACTCTGCGCCTAGCGCTAGAAAGCGCAATTGCGATCATGAAGTAATAGCTGCGGCTTGAAGCTACATCAGAGGCCATGCTCGACATCCAGTGGCTGGCGGAAACCTATGCCGTCGCACTGCTGAAAGATGTGGCCGGCTAGTGGACAGCAGGAAGATGGCGATGGCTTTAGTGGAATGTGATTAGGTGCAGTACCTCACTTGCTTCAGTCATAAAATCAACTCATTTCAGAGACATTTCGCAATTGTAGTCGAAGCGCTGATACATTTCCGTGACTGCTGCATTCAGCGCGATCAGATCCGGAAGTGATGTTTGCGACGTTGTTCGGGAACAGTATTTTGAGGCATGAAACACTGAAATAAGCGCTTAACTCCAAGTATGAATAGTTTGATGTTGGTGAAACAAGCTGTGGTCGGGCGTGCACCCGCAGTGGCGAAAACTTGAAGTTCCGTTCTATGCCCTTGTTACTCCGCAAACAAGAATAAAAACCACACTAGCAGAACAAATCTGCTTTTGAGTTGCATTGGAATGATATAGTAGTTATACAGGTTTAAAACTTGTCGAATAAGTATCATTCGACAAGCCTTACCGCTTGTACTTTCCGGCGCTTCTTTGCACGGGACCGATCAGCCTCGCTGTACTCGAGTTCTGGAATGGCATGTCGGCAGCCATGTCCATCATCGGTTTTATTGTCGCTTCTGAGGTGGTTATGTGCTCGTTTTTGCCCTGTCATCGTCCTTGGCTCGATGGGGGCCGGCGTGGGCGGCCCTGGCGGCGAGTGTGTCTCCGTTGCAGGCCGATGTCGAAGTACCGATGGCGATGCCAGGGGGTCAGTATTCCAGAACTCGGGCGGAGGGCTCCCGTCATCGTAGAACCCTGACTCGCAGCCCAGCCACGTTGCCTTCCCTTCTTGCTGCTGCAGGAGCAGGGCTGCGAGTTGCTCCCGCAAGAGGCACGGATCGACAGGCCGCGAGGGCTCGAACAAGGCGGCATATTGGCGCTCTGGCGTTGCTCAGCTGTGCAATCCCAAACTTTCGAATAACAGTGCAGGCAGCGGACCACACGGAGCGAGACCAGAATATGTGGTCGCGTCAGTGGTGTTTCGGGAGATTGTTATGCTGTGTCTGGCGAATCGCGAAGAGGACCTGCGCAGCGACAACGTTTCAGTATCATGAATGTCTTTGATTACTGACGACATCGCAGGGTCTTCGATCGTCGCAGGACGTGTTGTCCAAACTATGTTTTCGCTCGAGATGATGTTGGGTGAAGAATGAGTGAACCGTTGAGCAGCTCCATACATACACATAGGCTGCTTAGTCAGCGACACTGCTCCACGGGCAGCGCCTAAGTTCACGGCGCCCGCGAGTATAGACTTTTGCTGTCTTATGAATGCTGTGGCAGTACTTTCATAAAAATACTTGAAAGGAACAGCTTTAACCATGAAACAGTAGCTGAAACTTAACATTAATTATTTATTCTGTTACATAATTTATTAGTGTCTATAGAAACCAGTCAAATCGCAGAATCCCTAAATACTTGCACGGGACCACACGTTGTTATAGCCGGATTATCGCCGAGTTCAAATGTAAACAAGCCACACCTGTCTACGATGCAAATCACACTTTGAAAATTTCATCTACTGAGTCAATCATATTCACCCTTGAACTGTATTTCAAAACATTTTTTAAAGGTGAGTGTTCGCCGCCTTTTGGTAGTGAGATGGTGAGGAAGCGACGAACATTGTTGTCACCCACATTGAACCACAACACTTGTACCTTGTTGAGCGAATCCAAATCAGATATTTTCTTCTAGATTTTGCAAATAATCGTATCCGTCTTGTGCTCAAGACCTATCTGTTCATACCAGACATACATGTGAGAGCTGGGTAATCTGAAGAGCCCGTTGAATAAAGCCGTTTCATTGGCGGAGTTAAGCAAACGGGTTACGGCTGGCAAGACTTACTCGTAGCGCAGTTTTTTGGGGCTACATACTGCCATCTGCTTCCTGGGCTCTAAAACTGTATCCGAACATTTGAAAATAATCTCTACTCGGCTTCAGAGCAGTTGAATTCCGAAATTGCAGAAAATTCTACCTGAATTAATTTGAATTATGCCTGAACCAGTGAAGCGACGCAGACGGCCCGTTGTGTAAGTTCATTGGCTACGACAACGATGCTTGAAACCACGATGCCTAACGTGGGATACAGGGCCTGCATACTTTGTCGCAAGAGAAAAATCAAATGCGACAGAAAACTTCCGTGTAATAACTGTACTCGGTCAAGAACGGGCGACTGCGCGTACGAAACTTGGCCTGTTGAGGCGTCTGAACAAGTTCATAATGCACCCTCGGCAAACGCTGGACAATGGAAGCCGCATCAGCCCATCCTCCCAGTCAGCAGAGCGCAATCGACTTTCGCGTCTCTTCATTCAAGTCCCAAATCGACGCAGTCGTCACCTGACTCGGGCTTTTCTCACGAAAGTGAAGCAAAGCGACTCCGGCTAAGAATCCGAGAGCTCGAAGATCAATTATCAAGGGTCAACATGGAGTCCAGTAGCTCAAGCCCCCTTGCGACCACGAGTTCGTCGATTGAGACGACCACCTCAAAGCTTGGCGGCGTATTCCATGTGCAATGCGAAAATTCAATTGGCAATGGCGGTCCAATTATTGCACGCAGCATGATGCACAAGACCCGAATGTTTGGCCAGAGCCATTGGTGTGTGACTGGTGTTTTGTTGGTAAGCAAAAAAAAAAAAAGCATTCTTGGCTGCTGTGTCGTCTCTTGTGCATGACTAAGTTGATAGATTCGCGATATTTTTGAGACGATAGACGCGCAGCTCCAAGAGCGAGGCGCTGAGGCTTGGGCAGGTATTGCAAGATGCAAGGGACTAGCTCGCTTCATTAAGACCAGACGATCGCCGCCTTGGCCACCGACAAAGCCTTCTCCGCTGCCCGAAAAGCCGCTTGCAGACAGACTGGTTGAGAATTACCTACAAAATACAGAATCATTATACCGCGTTCTGCATATACCGACCTTTAGAGAGCAGTACGATGCTCTCTGGGCAGCATGAGCCGCGCCTGACGCAGCCTTTCTCGTCCAAGTAAAGCTTGTACTGGCGCTGGGCGCAGTTACTTACGACGAAGCATTCTCGCTGAGGACATGCGCCATGCAGTGGGCATACGAGGCACAGTTGTGGCTGACGGAGCCCAAGTTCAAAGCCCGACTGGACATTCAGACGGTGCAAACGAATATACTATTGCTCTTTGCGCAGGAGCGGCTCGGCATCATTGCAGATTCCATGTGGCTATCAGTGGGATGGCTAATACGCCGGGCCATGTATATGGGGCTTCATCGAGACCCAGCCCGACTACCTGAAAGAAGCGTTCTCACATGTGAGATGCACCGCCGCTTGTGGAACACGATTGCCGAATTAAATCTTCAGTCGAGCCTTGGCTCGGGGGGGCCAGTGTTCCTGTCCATGAGCGACTTTGATACAAATGCGCCGGGCAACTTTGACGATGAGCAGCTGCTCGAGCTCGATCCTGTCCCACGACCAGCGCACGAATGCACACAAATGACCATGGCGCTGGCTCTACGGGAGACATTTTCCCAGCGACTAGACGCGTTGCGGTTCCTGAATGACGTGTCATCGGGCGGTTCATACGAAGAGACTCTTCGTTTGGACGGCGAATTGCGCGCAAGCTACAAGGCGCTGGGGCGTCGCCTGCAGTCGTGCCGTGGGCAGGGCGCCAAGCAGGCGCTGACCAGCACCGAGCTGCGCGTTCTCGACATCATCATGTATCGCTATCTTACGGCTCTGCATGTGCCGTACTTTGTCGCAGCAATGCAAGACGCCAAATATGCATACTCGCGAGTCGTAGTTGTGGACTGTGCCCTGAAGATTTGGACCTCGCTGGCGGGCCGCACATGGATGCACGCTTCCTGCGCGCAATCGGCGTTTGAAGCAGCAGATGATCTTCGGAGGCAGGTGACTCGCGGCATGAGCTTCTTCATGATTGCTGCGATGCATTCCGCGCTGCTTATCGTCATGGAGCTCCGCGCGCAGCTCAAGGAGAGCCACGGGCTAGGACCCAAGCTTCTCCGCCCGGACTTGCTCGCAGTTCTCGAGCAGTGCCAGGAATGGTCGCTCGAGGTCATCAAATCAGGTCACACCAATATCAAGGGCTATCTTTTGATGCGCATCATTGCGGTGCAGATTGACGGTATATCTCAGAACTTGTCACAGGAGGCACTCGTTGAGAATCTGCTGTGTGCGGCAACGGAGGTGTCTGAGACTTGTGGTGGGCTCTTGGCAGAAATGGCCGAGAAGCTCACGGGTGGGGATAGTGGTATCACGGAAGCGGCCGCTGCACCGATACCGACGCCGCCGGACATGAGCGGAGAGTGGACATTCACAGTAAGTCAGTTCCTTTTGTTGCTAGTGCTCCCTGGGGCCATGGTAATTCGACTTGAAATATATGCCGTAAGTCTGACTTGCAATGCAGGGCTTGGATGATTTGCTTGCTTCTACAGAAGCAAAACCCGGAGGCTGGCCGGCGAGTTATGGCTACTCTATGAATGAGTTTGAATGGGCCATGTTTGACGCCTGAATCACACTTGTATGTCGTGACACATGGCGCATGGAAAATAAAGGTTCCGAGGTTTATTTCGCCCGCCGCGCAGATTCTTGCATCGTATCAGCTCTGCTGCAACGAGCTTGTGCGGATCAACGGATGACCAATCTTGATGCGGGGCAATGTTGACGAGCACGAGCCAGAGCAACTAGCTAAATATGAGATCCGATCCGAGGTCATGCACGCATCAATTTCCGTCTTCCATCCCGCTTAACCCTTCCATAATCAAAACACACAAGGACATACCCTGTCAGAATTTATCATGGCTACTGTCAACATTCTGTACCCGTCCGGTCCCGCCTTTGACTTGGATTACTTCTTGAACAAGCACTTTGAGATTGTCGAGGAGTGAGCTTTCCCTTGATTAAATCACGCCACCCGCTTCCGTGGGCGCGACTAACAAAACCCGGCCAGGCACTGGAAACCCCTCGGTCTTCAGAACTGGGAGGTCATCGTCTTTGGGCCCGGCCAGCAGTATCAGATCCAGGCGATTCTCAAGTGGGACAGTGAAGAGTCTTTCGCCAAGGCAAAACAGGGCGAGGCCGCTGCCCAAGTGATGGGCGACATTCCCAATTATACCACAGCCAAGCCCGATATCGTGGTCGGCCACAAAAAAGCTGAAAAGAGCTTGCTGTGAAGGGGTCGAGTCAAGTGCATACAGTGCATCAGTAGATTTGAGCTTTGGATTGAAGCAGGGCCGAAATAGCAATCTGTCGTTTGGCCGTGTTCACGGCGCAATTTTGATCAAGCATCCGTACTGCTCAATCGCGGGAGTAACGCCAACTATTGTCCCTGGCTAGAGTTTCTGTCGAAAAATACAGACTAGTAATTATTGATGGCGAGGATTTTCTTGGAAAATATTGATAGAAATAGCTCAATAGTTTTACGCCCAGTCTCAGTGCTCCTAGTACACCACTGTATGTTAGTAGCGTTGCTGCCGCCCATGGCCAACGACAGCAATATTCGTCCGCTGTTTGGCGAGCGCAAGACCCAAGAGCGCCTGAACCATATCTGAGCACAATAAGTACTTGCGATTGAAGAAATAGATGTATATTTCAACCGACTTGCGTAACCAAGTATGCGCTCGTGTCTGTGTCTGTGTCGAGTACCCAAAAGCTTACAAGTTGTAAATGGTGGGGCATCAACTGGCCAGTCACTTCAAGCTACCAAAGCAATCATCCCTCCCTCCTTGCATTTCCAACGCCGCCCGCCTCATCGACTAACAGCCCGCGGGAAACGAAGCGAACCATGGCGAGCACACAATCGGGCGCACAGGCAGTCACCACAGAATCCGGTCTGCGGCTGCCCAGCAATGGCAAGACCATCTACCACCGTCCGCTGAACCGCTCCAAGGGCGGCGAGATGAGCCAGGCGAGCTTTGCGTACTTGTTTGGCGAGATGGTGACGTACGCCCAGCGGCGCGTCAAGGGCATTCAAGAGCTCGAACAGAGGTGAGAAGAAGACATTTTGGCCCCCCCCCCCCTTTTTCCCACTGTCCGCCCCCGCCTGCATCTAGTTAACCCGCGAGCCCCTTCTTCTCCAGGCTGAACCTCCAGGGCCACTCCATCGGCCTGAAGCTGCTCGACCTCCTCCTCTACCGCGAGCCCGCGCGCACGCAGCTGCGGCCGCTCAACATCATTGCCCTGCTGCACTTTATCAAGCAGAACGCCTGGACGCACCTGTTTGGGCGGCAGGCCGACCGCCTCGAAAAGAGCAACAACCCGGACACGCCCGAGGAGTACATGATTATCGACAACGAGCCGCTCGTGAACCAGTACATCTCGGTGCCGCGCGAGATGAGCCAGCTCAACTGCGCGGCGTTTGCGGCGGGCGTCATCGAGGGCGTGTGCGACGGCGCCGACTTTCCGGCAAAGGTGACGGCGCATACCGTGGCCGAGGGCGACATGTGGCCGGGCAAGACGGTGTTTTTGGTAAAGTTTGCGCCAGAGGTTGTCGAGCGAGAGGCATTCTTGGGCAAGAATTAAAAGTCTCAAAGGGTTCTCCTGAAGGGGAGGACTAGGATCTGGGAATGCGAGATGAACATGCACGATTTGATTTTTTGGTTTTAGGTGCACATGGAGTTGGGAGTCTTGACCGTCTTTGGGGACATTCAAAGGTTCATCGGGTATTCATTAGGTCATGAATCATATTATATACATTTGTGCGTTCAAAAACACAACTGTCGCAAAGCGTATCGATGCCAACACGCAGCCCATCCTCTCCAAGACCTCTGCACGATTCCACCCCGCCCGCCGTAATCCTCGCGTACGCACCATCCATTCAGCGCGGAAGGTTCCTAACGCCCATTGCGCCTTTACCGCTGTTCCTCTTTCCCTTGGCATCCGGGCCCTTGTCCATCAGCGACGCCAGGCCCAGGTCCTTCCACGCCGGCTCGCTGACGCGCTGCGTCGCACGCTGGATGCCAAACGCGGCGTGCTGGTCCGGCACCACGTCGTCCTCGTCCTCGGGGTTGATGGGCTGGTGTTGCGGCGGCACGTATATTTCGTCGTCGGGCAGCTTGTCGCGGCAAAAGTCTTCGAATAGCTCGGCGTCGCTGGCGCGGTGCATGTGCACGTGCGTGAAGCTCGAGTCTTTGTTCTGGCAACGCACGTGGGTTAGCTGGCACGATTATCACGAAGCAGTCTGGGAAAAAAAAAGCATTGTCTAGTTTTTCGGGCGCAGAGAGACAGCAACGGACCATGGTGGTGATGGGGAGCTCGTGCAAAGGCCCTGGTTTTGATGTTTTGTTGTTGTCCTTGGACATGGCCATGCCTTGTTGATGTGGTGGGGATGTGGAGGCTGGGCGTCACTCTCGACGCCGGCAAACCAAGTGCACATATCACAAAGACAAGTATAGCACTAATACAATAGTGATATTGTAAATGTCAATAGATTTCCATGTGCATGAATAGATATCACGTATTACATTTCCTTATTTTAATACACAAGGGGGTCTAGCACTCATCAAGGTCTGGCGCGTTCATTTCTTGAGTGTACCACGCAACACCTTTCAGCACTACATTAGGAGTAACGTTGATAATAAGCATCACGTCTAGGCATCAGGCTTGAGAGGTCTTTGGAACTGGCCACTGCTCGAGTCCGCAGAAGTGGCAAGTGGGCAGAGGCTGCAGACAAATTTGTTGAGGGATGCAAAAAATTTTGAGGCTGAATGCAATGCAACCCAGCATCCTCTAGTTTTGGCAATACTCGCAGGAGGGACATCACGCAATGGGTGGGCGTTTCGTCTGCGCCATGCAGCATGTCTTGGCCATGCATGAGGCTCCCAAGCTGAGTAGGTAGTGGCCCGTGGGCGACGTTGCAGCCCTATACAGCAAAAAGATTTGCGGAATCTAGTAATAAGTCGATTACGTTGTATGGGTATCGTCGACCGTGTCCGTCAAATCGGCGGCCCCTACAGTTTCACAGTGATTTCGATTGAACATGAATCCTGCATAGCCTCGCATTTTCATGGTATGGCTTTGTCTTATTGGTGTTGCGACTACCTCAATCGTGTTTCCTAGCCCGTATCTGCATCGTAACCAAACTGTTTAATAGTCACACAACCTGCCTCGTCGAGGGTGACAACCCTCTTATGATTAAGCCCATTATACTAAAACATCTATCGAGACGTGTAACCGCCGTCAATGAGTATGTCTGATCCGGTTGTGTAGGAGCTAGCGTCGGAAATTAAGTAGACGTAGGCCGACTTGAGCTCGGGGGACTCGGCGGGGCGGCCGATGGGGATCATGCTGTTCCACAGATCCTGCGTCTTCTGGTCGATAAAGTCAGAGAGGCCAGTGTTGATGTAGCCGGGGCTGATAGAGTTGACACGGGCAAAGTCACGCCACTCATTGGCCAGGGAGCGCGCCAGGTGGACGCAACCAGCCTTGGCCACGTTGTACGAGGTCTGCTCCTGGGGGTAGTTGGCGATGTGGCCCGACATGGAGGCCGTGAGGACGAGCGAGCCGTGACCTTGCTTCTTGAAGACGGCGCCGATGGCCTTGGCGCAATAGGCTGTTCCGTTCAGGTCGACCTGGATAACCTTGTCCCAGGCTTCCGCAGTCGAGTCGATGATGCCGTTGTCGGCAGTCATGCCGGAGCTGGAAAAAGGCAAATGTTAGCCATCAAGTATCGGGATGGGAACCGGCGCAGAAAGCTTACTTGGCAATGAAGCCGTCAACTTTGCCAAAGTCAGAGACAACCTGGTTGACAAAGGCCTCTACATCGGCGTACTTGACCGTGTTGAGCTTGTATGCCTTGACCTTGACACCATACGTCTTGGAGAGCTCCTCGGCGTTTTTGTTGGCGCCATCCGGACGCGACGAGTAGGTAATGGCGAGGTCAGCGCCCATCTCGGCGCACCCGCGGGCGGCCTCGATACCAATGCCCTTGGCACCGGAAGCTCCAGTGACAATGACTGTCTTGCCCTTGAGGCTGAGGAGGTCGAGGACCTTGGTGGCTTTGGGGGCTGGCTGAGGCATGGTGGAAAGTGGTGTTTGGTAATAACAAAGGTACGGGGGGGGGTTCGATACGCAATATCTCAATGGAAGAGTATTGGAGCAATGTTTGCTGGTGAAAGGATGCAAGAGTTCGGTCGACAGGGCAGGAAGAGGGGCAGTGAGGGGAACTACGGCTTCTTATAAACAGCAGCCGGACAGCTCGGGTTGGGAGCTTGGGGGCGGGGGTGACTGGGACTGGGACTGAGAGACTGGGACTGGGACTGGATCGGCACTTCACAAGGAAAGTGCTTATCCCCCCTTTTCCGGAAAAGCCTCGTTTTTCAGCCAACCGGTATACTCAAAGTTACCATACTAGAGCGAAAGTCAATGTATCATAGGAGCTGCCGAATGCTCAAGGTTCTCTGCCCCACCAATGGCGTCACAGCTACGCCAGGTTAGCTGGCTGGAGGGGTTGAGTTGAGGGGCTCTGACGGCGGGGTCTATCGTGATATTGCGACAAAGGTGCCAAGTAGCAAATTCAGGATGCGAGGCCAAGTCGTCAACTGGCTTGGCTTCGGAGTCGATTGGAGACATGATAGCATGCCGGCTCTGCTAGCCTACAGCCAGCTTGCCCAATCGTGTCCGACAGGCCAGCCCTCTCTTCTCTCTTCTCTCTTAGGAGCAGCTGTCCTCGACGCTGTCCTCAGGACTGTCTGTCCTCGACGTTGCCATCTCCAAAGCTAAATAGATTGCCTAGCCAACTAGTGATGGTGGGTGTGGCGAGCTGCATCTGGCTGCATCTCGTTGGGCGCGCCACCCGAGTGGGCGTGACTGTGCAACCACGAGGCTGGCTGGCTGCATGCTGTATGTAGGTAGCTTGGTAAGTCTCACAAATGCCCTGCCCCACGTATTTCTTGCTAACTAATAGCTGACAATCGGCGGCTAAAATTTTCCATCAACTTACAAATGTATGCGTCTATGCGTGCGCTAACAAACTACCAACTAAGCAGCAAGAGCTGTTTCAGATGAAGATTAAATTTTCTCTGATGCATAGATAGAGTTCTGCGCCACGCGCAGGGCTAACAACTATTAATCCGTACTTAGCTAGCAATAGCTTCAAGGGGAATCATTCTACATATATGCGCAGCATGAAATTGTACATGATCATATCCTACTCGTTTTCAAATACGAGCTTCTATGCCGGACCATTTGCAATCACCATTTTGCTCCGGGAAGAGCAACAGACGTGCCTTTAGTTCCACCATCAGCACCACCAAGAGTCAGTGCGGCGTTAATCACACCAGCAAGACCTTCGCCGGCAATAAGACCGGCAGCGATAGCAAAGCCGTAGGCCTCAAAGTTGTTGCGAAAGAACTTGCTCCACCACCAAGCGGTGATGGAACCAAACAGCACTGCGTTGGCATAGCCGGAATCGGGACCCAGGACCCAGGCAACACCGATAGCCATCCAGTTGGGCAGGTAGGAACGATACTTGGCGCGGGAGCCAACCAGGTAGAAGTTTTTAAAGAGAGCCTGACATGCCGCAAACACACCAAGCACAATCGCGAAAATGCCCGACTTGAGAGGAATGGGCACGTGCGGTTCAGTGACGGCCTGGGCGACAGCCACCCAGGCAGCAACCGAAGGGGCAGCAAAAGGGCACTCGCCGTCCTGGAGCTCGGGTTTCCAGACACAGGGGTAAGCAGCCATGAAGAGGACAAAGATACCCGGTGCCAGGAAGATGGAGACAAAGGCGCCGATGCCCTGGGCGTAGAACTGGAGATGGGGTGGCGTCTGCAGGAGGAAACCGACGCGGAAATCGCTGACCAGAGACGTCGAAACATCGGCCGTTCCAGTAGCAATGTTTCCAGCAATCAAATTGATGCGCTGCGCATGAGACTGCTCGGTACCCTTTGTGATACCACCAAAGACGAGCTGCGAAGCTTTGGAAGACGCAGTCAAAGGCGTAACATCAGTGACGGCGCCTCCGTAAATACTCATAAAAGCAAAAATGATGCCAAGAAGACAGGCTACAATGGCATAGCCTGCATTCATTCCGAACTGGAAGTGACAGACTAGACAAGCAACAGCCATCATGGCAATAGTTCCGCTAAGCCAAACGTAAACGGGCACCTGTTGCTCAGGCGTGGCAAAGTCCTTGGTCAGACAATTGTCATTGTTGACCTTGGCGGCTTGCTTCTCGAAAAAGGGGCTGGATTTGCCGCGCTTCTTGAGGGCAGCGTCAATGCTGACCGACATTTCTCGGAAAGCAAATAAAAAACCATCCCAGAGGACGCGAATGTGGATGAAGAACTCAATCAGCGAGTAGACCAGGAGCACCATGACACCAGGCCACAGCATCCAGTATCGAGGGGATGCCTTCCAGCCAGGCTGGCCAATGCCAGTCATCTTGCCAAAGCCAGCAACGACACCCCATCGCTCGGCAATGACAGCATCTTCATCATGGAGATACGGACGGGTGCCTACACACTCGCCATAGTGAACTAAAAGGGGTCCAATCAAGCCCCAGGCAACGACAGTGCCTCCCCACCAGGAAAAGGCCGTGTTGAGACCAACAAGAATACCAGATCCAAAAAAGGCAGGCGTCAGTTGGATATACCAGCCCCAGTTGTCAATATTCTGCGCCCAGTTGCTGTATCCGCTCCAGATGTAGAACCATGAAAAGATATGCCAGTTGTGCAAAATACCGTCGGCGTATTGGGAGACGATGATGTGAATAAAAGCACCGGCGAAAGCGTAAAATAGAGCCTTGACCTTTTTCATGGCATCAACAGCACCAGACGAGACGGAATGCATCGATCGAATGGCGACGGCGGTAGCAGTTGGCGAGGGAAAAACGAGGTTCAGCTCGCGCGAGACGTTGATGATGAAGAACTTGCGCAGGGGTACAGCAGCAAAGAGACCAAACAGGGCGCAAACAATCGTCAGAGTCAGGATGCGACCAAAGTCGGCTTTGGGATTGTCCGAGAGTAGGCTGAGGCGGTACATGGCAGGCAAGCCGGCAACGAACAATCCACTCATACCGCCAGCGCCGGTGGCGGCGGCCTGGACGATGGAGTTCTCCTGTGGACCAAAGCGTCCACCGAGGAAGGAAATGTGAGGAAAGGCTTTTGTGAGAATCGTAATGATTCCATATCCGAAAATGGCACCAAACATGGTGGCAGGAAAAGTGAAGCCGGTCTTGAGACCTGTCCAACATGTCCTTGTTAGTCACATTGGCGCAAGTCACGATGATGAGTCGCACGGAACGTACCTAGATAGACGTTGGAAGCATTGCAGAGCGATCCGAGAATGATGCCAATAAGAACGGCTCGGACTGTAAGAGGGTTTGCCTCGGGAGGGACGCCCTTCAAAGGGGGAAACGACACGAAGAGGTCGTCAGGCAGGTCCTCGTCGTCCGAGGTGTCATCATGGTCGTCCAGTCCAAGTTGAACATGGTCCGCTCCCTCACGTTTCTCGTCGGCATAGGTTTCGGACAAGATCTTGGCATCGCCAGTAGCGTCGATATCCGGCTGGGCACCCAGATGGTGTCGTTCCTGGGCGTCGTGCACAAGCTCGGGCGCGTGATGCGCGTCGGCGACGACAGGCTTTTGGCCCGTGATTGCGGCGTCGTGGTCCATGTTGCGCTGCCTGGCTAGGATGCGCTGCGAAATCTACGGCGACGGAATCAAGACAGGCAGGCTATAGTTGTCAAAGCGTGCACGGCAGACAAAGGAGAGGGCTGAGAGGCAGGAGCACAAGGGAGAGTGGGCGCGGGCACCGTATTTATCTCAAAATGGCAGGCGGATAGCTACAGACTACAGTACATCAAGGATTCGCCGTAGGAACTTATGGAAAGTTCCCCATCAACTAACTTGATACTGAGAAGGCGGTGTTATCACTATCAAATTATTTAGTTCCTTGCCCTCTGGGGCCCCATGGTCCCTGACTTGCTTGGTTTGGCCCCTCGGACCCTCTTTGCCTCTCCATCTCGTTCACTGGTCAGTGGTCACTGGTGCGAAGTTGCGACAGCCTCTGAAGAACGCCCGCTAACCTCATTTGCTTGTGCAATGTCACCTCCGCCACCAACACAGGGACTTTTTTTCATGTTCCCGCGGTGGCTGATCGCTGGCCTGTTTTATTATGACGCCACCGGCTGGCGTTGCGACAGCAGGTGGAGCTGCGGCTGCGAAGCCCGGCCGAAACTAACGTGAACAGATAACTAACTAATCCGTAATCCGTACTCCGTAGGGGGTTGGCTTTAGGGGTGGTTGATCCTAGGATCCTCCCACCTTGTCCGTTTCTTCAACTTGTTGCTGAATCAATATTTAGTTATCCTATGGCTGCTATTCTTCTCATCAAATAACAGGCACTATTCGGCATGATTTGGAGAGTGGGCATGCCCACTCGGTCAAGATGCTGATAGGTACCTATTTATTCTCCAACGCCAATAGCGACAGTGTCGCCTCCGTGGCTCACTGGTCATGAGCTACGGAAGGCCCCTTTTCGGGGGGGGGGGGTCGCTGGTTCGAATCCAGCCGGAGGCAGCCCTGCGGGGTGACTAGAAAGCCCTAACTCGCGGCTAAAAATCCGAGTCGTGACCAGAACGATACACTGGAGCCTAGGCGAGCGATATCGTCTAAGGGGGGGGAGGCCCTAGCTCGCGGCCTGATAAAAATCCGAGCAACGTGACCAGAACGAGACACTGGAGCCTGGGCGAGCGACATCGTCCCGTATCTACCACGCACGGTAGCGCAGTCCACCTTGCGTCAGTAGGGGCGTGATCTGCTACGTTGACGGCAGCGAGATTGACTCCGAGAAAAAAGTCACGTTATCTACTACGTCACAGTAGCGTTCAGCCTACGAGATGGCTTCCACCTAGTGGCGTTTTTAGCACTTCTCCGAGATAGAAGGACACCAGAAGTAGTAGTCAGGGAAAAAGGGCCAGAGAAGACAGCTCTAGGCTATAGCTAACACAGGCAGGATATAGGGTTTTTACCTAGCCCTTTAGCTAGGGTTTTTTCCCCTATATCTTAGAAGGAGTATAGATATAGAAGTACCAGAGGGCCCTATAGGGCTAATTGTGAGTATTTTAATAATAATAATTAATAGCGACAGTGTCCCAGCGAAAGAGCGCTAAACTGCTCGGGCGCACTTTTGTTCACCATGGCGGGCGACATGAAGTCTCTCGACTGCAAAAAAGGTCGAATATTGCGACGCAGACAAAATTCGTCAAGCCGTAGCTCGTGACTGTGTTCCTTCGCGCCGTTATCATTACAAGGGTAACCAGTCGGCCTCAATTCCGCAGTGGCTCGCTGGCCCTAGGGCCACGGATGGGGGGCCAGTAATCCGGAATCCGTAGGGAACTATACCCAACTAACACTAGGAGGTAGTTATTAAGTTACAAAGGGCGTCGATGTGACACACGCCTAAAAACCCAGTGATCAATTCTTCTTATTATTACTTATTCATCGGGATTCCTAGGTGATCAATTCTTCTTATGATTATTACTTCATATTTATTGGGTCAAGCAACTAGCAACAAAGAGGCGATTCAGGGCCAAAAAAAGCAGTAACCTAAAATAGCCAGGGACGCGGCGACAGCTGAGAGCCCTGTGAATAGCGTGTATTCCCCATTCCGCGAATAGCCTGAAGCGCGGCGTGTGGGCCGCCTAGTGGTACTTTTGCAACTGGCCCAGTAACTTTAAGTGATCGGCCTAGTGGCATGCCACCAAATGGCAAAGTGCCAGACTGATAGCATACAGTGCAGTCAAAGGTCGAGGATGATGTACTTACTTCACGTAAAGGGCCAGTCATCCGTCATGTTGATTGATACTGTTGCAAGTTGGGCAATAATACTTTAATAATACTTTAGAGCCTGGCCGGATGTCCTTCTGTCAACCAAGCAGCCACCAACATCACGACAACGGGCAGCGCTGTGAACTGTCGCTGGTCACGGTCTTATGTCCTCTTTAGGCAACCGACTTTGCCTTGGAGGAACCTTTGTATCTCTTGGCACGGCATTTGCACTGTTATGCCTAGGTCAACACGTGCAGGAGATTATCACCTTTCTCTAGCTAGAACCGCATAATTACCCCAGACCCCAGGGAAAATTGTGTTTGAATGCAAACTTGCAGACCATGGTCAAAGCTTCGCTAATAAACGAGCAATCAGTTGTCCTCTTTTTCTAGGCCCGAGGCACGAACCTAAGCGCTGAACCTGAAAATGGATCGTGCGGGACTGATCCAGTGGGTGCCTATAACTAAGGGGCTATCCCCAATACGCCAATTTACCGTGAGTTCTCACTGGAGAGGAAACTAGTCAACCAGTTATCAGTATCCGTATTGGACGATTGGTTAGTCTCGGCCTTCCACATTCGCCACATGCTGCTTTCTCCATCCTCGCTCGGCAAACGTTCAAAAGTTCCTGGGGCGAATGGAGTGTTGGACAATGTAGCCCCCCTGCAACCCACCCCGAGAACACGGCCTCCTCATATGAGCTTCAAGCGGCTTCCTACCATATCCAATTAAAAACGACATGTCGTACTGGTATCCGTAGGGCGAACTCAGCTGATGTTACGCCAGGGAGCAGCCCCAGCTGTGGCAGACGCCATATGTTGTTGATGCGGCAATGATGCCGCCTCGGCCGCCCAGACTATTGGTACGAGGACGGATACCGGTAATGGGTTCAAGTACCGGTCCAAGCCCTTTGTTTCTATTTCGCAGCGCTGTTGACAGCCATGTCCTATTCCCCATCTGTATGTACCCGACTGTGACCGGTAAGCTAAATTTCCGAGTCCTTTTCCGTCGGCAAGAGAGACGGCGTGGGGGGCCTGTATGTACACATCGTGGTGAACCTACTGTATTCCAGAAATTTGTCCAAGAAAAGTCAATTGTTCGGCGAACGAGCTGATCTGCGTAAACCGGTTTCGACATGCGTGGGGCGACTTCTTGCCAGTGAAGCAGTACAATATCTACGCCGACCATACATCTATACATGCGTGGTGATCAGCTTCAGCAGCTGGGGACAGTACATCTATTCTCCTGTCGTTGCTTGTTATTGTTCGTTTTTAGTCGGGCAGTGTGAGTTTCCTATTTGGATCACATAGCTCCGTTACTGTGGCGAAATCTTCCGGACAAATAAACATGTTAATTGCAGGAGACTATGCGAACATTACCCTTGCAGGATCATGTTGGCTCAAGTTTTGGGTGTCGGGTAGCTATAACTACGCAACAGCGTCGTAGGGGCAGACCAAGGGCCATATATATATTCTAATAAAAGACCATGATAAGAGCAAATCCATTGCACACATCAATTATGCGCGTATCATGCAGCACTGTGCTCGCTGTAGGTACTCGCGCCGCCTCCGTCATCGGCGACCGGATGACCGTCGGGAAGGTCCTCCGGCTGCCGTGGTCCCGCGATGACGGCCCCGCCACCCCATTCGACGTGAATGGCTGCTTCTGGAGTTTTGGCATGTCAGAGATATTCTGATCACGGGGCAGTTGAACAATGGCGATTTCGACTGACCCTTTCCGCCAACGTAGAAGCCAGGCGTCGGCCATCACTTTGCGACTTCGCTCGAGGGATCAACAACATAACTAGCTCATATCCTGCTGCACCATGGCCCCTCATTGCCCGCCTCGCGGCATCTACGTGCCCTGTGTCGCCTTCTTCCACGAGGATGAGACCCTCGACTTTGAGGCCATCCGCACGCACATTACCCGAGTCGCCAAGGCTGGCGTCGACGGCCTGGTAATCCAGGGATCCAATGGCGAGGCCATGCACATGTCGCACGAGGAGCGCATCGAGGTTCTGAAGGTTGCGCGCTCTGTCCTCGACGCTCATGGCAAGCCTGGCGCGACCATCATCGCCGGAGGTGGTGCGCAGTCAACGCGGGAATCTATCCAGCTGTGCAAAGAGGCCCATGAGGCTGGCGCTGATTACGCGCTCGTTCTCAGCCCCAGCTACTGGCGTACGTGGGCAAACAACCTGATGGCGTGAAACCAACTAATAACAGTGGCATGTTGCAGTTCCTGCCATGCAAAAGCCCGTCATCCAAAAGTATTTCCACGACGTGGCCAAGGCATCTCCTATCCCGATCCTTCTCTACAATTTTCCCGGCGTCACCGGTGGCATCGACCTCGATTCAGACATGATCATCGACCTGGCCGCCAACAACAAGAACATTGTCGGATGCAAGCTGACGTGCGGCAACATGGGCAAGCTGCAACGCGTGGCCCACGATCCGCGCACCGGCCCAGAGTTTGCCGCATTTGCGGGCAAGACGGACTTTATGCTCCACGGTCTCGTCGGCGGCTCGCACGGCGTCATTGCCGCCACGGCGAACCTCGTGCCGAAGCTGCACACGGTGATGCTGAAGCTGTACGATGAGGGCAAGCTGAAAGAAGCGCAGGAGCTGCAAACGCGCTTCAGCCGAGCCGACTGGGCGCTCGTGCAGCTCGGCGTGTCAGGCCTGAAGGCCGCGCTGCACAAGTACTACGGATATGGCTCGGGTCGGAGCCGTCGTCCTCTGAGTTCCCTTGACGTGAGCAGATTCGATGGCGATGGCGGTGCACCGCTGCTTGATTTGGTCGAGCAGGAAAAGTCGCTGCCAGATATCAAATAGACTGCTTAATGCATAATGTTTGGATGAAACCAAGTGATTCAGGGATGGAGAACAAGGTCAATAGACCACCAAGCACTATGAACGAATAGGGGTTGCCTCATCGTTGTGCTTCTACTGGACAACCACTTGCTCATACTGAGATAAGTGCCTTGCGAAGCTAGCACATGCACCAGTGGTTCTTCCTTGGAGGTCGTAACTGCGTCTCGTCCGTCCCATGTTCACGATAAATCGGAAACATTATGCCTTAGCCAGTGCACCGCCTGCCTTCACTCCGACTCGCATCGATATTGATGCAGTCGTGGCAGTTTATTGTACATGAAGGGCACGCAATAGGCCCCACCGATTCTCAAAATGTTTCCATTCTGCACTGATGAGGCAGCGTTGAGTCTTGACTCTTGGGCGACGGGTTCCTGAACGGCTATTTTCTGCCAGAGTCCACAAAACAGAGTTCAAGCCTCGTGCTGCGCGACCAATAACATGGCCGAGATGACGGCGTTGCTGGTTGCTAGTCCACTCACTAGTTAACTAACTAGGGTCCAGCATATGGCGACAGAATGAAATCAACTGGTTGGACCGGTTAGACGGGACTGGAGTGAAGAAGACGGGCGGGCCTGAAACCATAATGTTGACTGCCACAATTTTGCCAGTGCAACGCACACAAGTAAGCAGATTACTAGTACTTGGGTAGAAGAACCAAGAGTGGTGATTTTTTTCGAGATGATACGAGAAGAGGGTGTGAGAGGCAGGCGGGACTGGGCGACCTGTTAGAGTCATTGTAATACCCTCGGCTTGACAAAAATCTGCGTTCACACAAGCATACAGGCAAATAGGTGAATAGGAAGCCAAATGGCCGTTTATAATTCCTCTAGGCCAGCCGAATTGGAAGATTCGAGTTGAATTTTACCCAATTGGCCTGCGAGAAGAACCGGGCACGTCCCGGCATATACCCAGGAGCAAAGATGACCACTGGGGTTAGTTGCAGTGCTGCGGGATCTTGATGCAACGGTCGGCCGTCTGTGCCCTCGCTATTTTATTAACTAGACATTTAAGACCAGGAATATGTTGATTCATCATTTCCCCGAAATCTGTATTCCGCCCAAATCTGTATTCCGGCTCGATTACTTGCGCTCTCCATTGCTGAGGTGCATGTGTATAGTTTGAGTATATGTGCACATCTAGATAATTTAATCTCGCCACCAAGGCGCAGAATTTGATCTCGCCGCGGATGCTGCGCCCCATTGGAGTTGATAGCGTTATCTATGTACGTCAGTGATTGTTCTGCCCTTGTATTCGTGGACCGTACTCTGTAGTATTTAGTTACCTAGGTATCCTTCAAGGAGACAACGACGTACCCATTGGTGGCTAACTAGTGCGAGGGCTCCAGCACTTAGCCCAGGCCCAGCCTGTCCACGTTAAGCCACATTCTCCATTTTCCTCGACAGCGTCCCCCCGTCGTTCTCTTTTCACGTCATGTCCAGATTATTCCATCCATCTCTTTTCTGATGAGGCATCCCTCCTTTTCAACGACGCTGGCAAGCCATCTCGGAGTGCCAGTTGGGTAGTTAATTGCTTTTTCTTCAGCTCGACCCGCCATTCATGCAGGGTGTCTAGGACAAGAGCGCCACGCTATCCACTCCGGACTCTGAGGTTTTCAGATCTCTGCTGGCCTCGCACACTCGTTCCCACTCAAAAGAGACAGTCACTGGCACGTCTTGCCTCATCAGCTCATCGCCTTCATTTCTGCATCTCCCTGGACTACGCAAGACTTTTCTTCAGGCACAAGCCAGAGCTTCCATCGAGCCGTAATCGCCAACTCCAAGGCCCGACAATGCCTAGCGACGTCGCGGCAACTCTTTGAATCTCGTCCACGCCGCTGTCGTCCAGATGGACGATCCCGAGAACTGGCCGTGGCTTGTCGCCCGGCTCGACCTCAACCAGGTAGATACCCCGCCCTTCAACCCGCACCCTGAGATAATGTCGGCGGCTCTTTGAGCAGCGTGCAAATCTCTGAGCATATTTTTGTGCCTGCAACTCACGCGATTCCACGCCCACAGAACAATGACCCCCGCATCAACTCGACTCGTAACGACTCCAACGGTCAGGGCACCCTCAGTGCGACGGCGAACAACAAGAGCCCGTCGCTGTCCAAGCTCGGCGGTACATTTATCCCCATTAGCATCATTTTTGCAGTGATCCTGATCCTGTTCCTGTTTCTGCGCCCTCGGCTAAAGCGCGTGTATGCACCGAGAACCATTCATGCCATCCGACGACCATTGTAAGTGCTCCTTAGCCGCATGCTGCCGAGTATAAAGTTGGTCTGACTTTCGACATTCGACAGAGAACCGAGCCCCGAGCTACCCAATGGCATTTTCAATTGGGTGGTGCCCTTTTTCAAAATTCCCGACACTTATATCTTGAACAATGTCACCATTGACGGCTTCTTCTTCGTCCGCTATCTCAAGGTCCTACGAAATATATGTTTCGTCGGATGCTTGCTCGCCTATCCTATTTTATTCCCGATCAATGCGACTGGCGGCAATGGCAATAGTCAGCTTTCTTTACTGACACTCGGAAACGTCAAAGACGCCAACAAGCTCTACGCCCATCTGTTTGTTGCCTGGGCTTTTTTTGGGTTTGTTCTGTTCACCATCGTTCGAGAATGTATCTATTACGTCAACCTGCGCCAAGCATATCTGTCCTCGCCTCACTACGCGCAGCGCATCTCGTCGAGAACTATGCTCATCACTGGCTTGCCCGAGAAATACCAAGACGAAGCCCGCCTTCGAAAGCTATATGGCGACTCGGCTAAAAGGATTTACCTTCCTCGAAGCAGCAAGGTGCTCGCCAAGCTCGTCAAGGAACGCGAACAGACAGCCAAACGACTTGAAGATGCTGAGGTGAAGCTGATCAGGATGACGAACCACGCACGCAATCAGTATTTGAAGAAGCATCCCGACCACCCCGTCAGCCAGCCTCCACCAGAACGCATCCAAGAACAACGAGAGATGGATGTTGAGTCTGCCAGCTCCGAGCGCGAGCTCGCGGCGGCATCCCCGAAGCTAAGCAGGTTCTCTAGCGAAAAGCTAGAGGTTGATCTACCTGGACCACGACTACTCTCCGACGAATCGATCGATAATCTGCAGCAGCGCGATTCAGACGAGACCAAGGTCGATGACAAGGTTGATGACATTGAAAAGAAAGAAGACCACGTGGAGATTGAAGAGGATCTCGACTATGTGCACCCTTACGGTTTGCATGATACTCTGCCCGATCTACGCGGTTCCGTGGCCTCTCTCTGGATCCCGACTAAGAAGCGCCCACACCATCGTCCGATTGGCAACTTTCTGCGTCGCGTTGATACCATTCGTTGGACCCGTAACCGACTTCGAGAACTCAATTTGCTTATATTCAAAACGCGCCGTATCGTACGAAGAGGCGAAGCCGGCACTGTCTCTGCCGCTTTTATCGAATTTGATTCCCAGGAGAGCGCGCAGGCTGCGCAGCAAGTCCTCGCCCACCACCGTCCGCTGCAGATGTCCGCCAGGCTGCTCGGCATCCGACCAGACGAGGTCATTTGGAGTTCCCTTCGCATGAAATGGTGGGAGCTCATAATGCGACGCACGGCGATTCTGGCCCTGGTCCTGGCTGCGATTGTTTTTTGGTCGATCCCAGCGGCATTTGTTGGACTGGTGTCCAATGTCAACTCCTTGATCAAGATTGTGCCGTTCCTCAGTTGGATCAATTTACTTCCGAAGCTCATCGTGGGTTTCATCCAGGGCTTTATGCCTGCCCTAGCTCTGACGTTGCTGATGGCGGCTGTGCCTTTCATGTTGCGGCTCTGCGGACGCGTGTCGGGTCTCCCTTCGATGCATCAAGTCGAGCTCTTTACACAAAATGCGTACTTTGCATTTCAAGTCGTTCAAGTTTTCTTGATTACGACACTGACGTCTGCCGCTTCTGGTGCCATTACCGACATCATCAAAAACCCTCTTGGTGCGAAAGACCTTTTGGCAAAGAGCTTGCCGTCCGCTTCGGATTTCTATCTGTCCTACATCCTAATCCAGTGTGTTCTGAGTGGCTGCAAGGATCTTCTGCAAATTTGGCCGTTTATTCGTCACGTCGTGCTAGCGAAAATCACAGACAATCCGCGCAGCAGATTCAAGGCCTGGAAAGAACTTACGACCCCGGGTTGGGGAGGAATATTCCCCGTCTATTCCAATATGGGAGTGATTGCGTTGAGCTACTCATGCATTTCACCCCTGGTCCTGGTATTCGCCGCCTTTGGATTGTGGTTTATTCAGATTGTATGGAAATACAAGCTCATCTATGTCATGGATTCTACACATGACAGCAAGGGTCTTTTCTACCCACAAGCATTGCTACATCTCATTGTTGGACTCTATTTGGCGGAGGTTTGCATGATTGGATTGTTTGCTCTACACAGCTCCTTTCCACCGGTCGTTTTGATGCTGATATTTCTGCTGTTTACTCTGCTTGTTCACATGTCTATCAGTGACGCCATTGCGCCCCTTTTGGTTAGCCTGCCTCAAACTATGAAGATTGAAGAAGAAATCCAGATTGAGGACAAGCAAAAGGCCGAGGCCGCTGCGATGGCAGCCGAGGAGGCATCCGATACGCCAGCTGGTGCCGCAAATAGTTACTACGATGAGACGCAAACTTTCGGCGAGGAGAGGATCGAGTCTGAGGAAGAGGAGGAGGAAGAGGACGAAGGAGAGGAACACGTGGTGACGGGCACACGAGCAATGGAGGGTGCAAGCAGTGTTCGCTCGACGGCTATGGAGTTTTTCAAGGGAAGCATCAACAAAAAAATGAAGACTGAGCTCGAGTCGCCGTTTGTCAAGAAGTGGCTGGGCAAAATCGGCATCAATATTGGCCCCGAGAATGCTGGCAAGCCGAGCTTCTTCCAACGCTTTTTGCATCCAGAGGAGTACGAAGACTTTATCGCGCTGCGCAAGCTGATTCCTGCCGACAGCCTGCCCAACAGGGTGTACGCGGAAACCTGCAGCTACACGCCGCCGGACATGTGGATGCCCAAGCCATCGCTGTGGATTCCACGAGACGAAGCCCGTGTTAGTCGGCAAGAGGTGGCACACACCCGCGTCTACACACCGATCTCGGATCGCGGGGCGGAGCTGGACAAGGATGGAAGAGTTATTGTATATTTTGAACAGGCGCCTTGCGATGAGCCAAGGCTGCTGTTGTAGCATACCCATTACCATTTGCAGCGACCATTTATAATCTCCTGTTTAGCGATCGGCATTCATTATTCAATTTCATTCAACTCCGCTAAATGTTGCTGGCCTTTGCCCGTACTATTTTGATCAGCCGTACAGTCGTCAAGTCGCCATCCACCAGACCCCCCCAACGCCGTTCTTGTGAATTGACAATATTTTCCAACGCGAAATCGTTAATAGATGATATTATTCGGTCTTCTACTGCATAACGAGGACGTTGCGAAACCGGGGTTTGCCTGAGACGAGGCTGTCGACCGCCTTCTGGACATCAGCGAAGGGGTACTTTTCGATCATGCACTTGACGCCGTGGTTAGCGGCGAAGCGGATAGCCTCCTCGCTGTCGAGTGCATGACCGCTGGGCCAGCCCTGGACGCTGGCGCCCTTGAGGACCAAGGAAACGGTGTCGAACTCGACGGCGCCGACGGGCGCCAGACTGAGCAGTTTGCCCTCAGGAGCAAGAGCGCCAACGAGGGGACCAACAATCTTGGGATTGGGGGCCGTCTGGACAATGATTGAAGCGCCGCCGAGCTTCTTGAGTTCGTCGACAGCGTCCTTGGCTTTCGAGTTGATGTAGTGGTGGGCACCGAGCTGCTTGGCGAAATCGGCCTTGTCGTCACCCGACGATAAGACGGCGACCTCGTAGCCCATCTTTGAAGCGTACTGGACGGCCAAGTGGCCGAGACCGCCGAGGCCTTGGACGGCGACCAGAGCACCCTGCTCCACGCGAAGCTTGCGGATGCCATTAAAGACGGTGACGCCGGCGCATAGAAGAGGCGCTACCTCGGCGGGGTCCATATCCTTGGGAACGCGGGCGGCGGCCTCGGCGCGGAGCACGACATACTCGGCGAAGCCACCGTCCTTGGAGTAGCCATTGACAAGCTCGTTGTCACACATTTGGAACTGAGCACGTTGACAAGCGCGGCAGGTGCCGTCGTGGCCACCGTGCCAAGGCCCGCCGACACGCTCGCCGACGGCTAGGCTTTTGACGCCGTCGCCAATCTGCACGACGTCACCAACAATCTCATGGCCGGGTACGCGCGGGAAGACGTTGCCCATCTCGCCGCTGGCAATGGCGACATCACTAAAGCACACTCCACATGCCAGCACCTTGACGAGCACCTCGCCTGCCGCGGGCGCCTTTAATTGTCTCTCGACAATCTTGAAGGGCGCGTTGGCCTTTTCAATGACGACGGCCTTGTAAGAGGAAGGAAGAGAGGCCATGATTGAAGGGGGGGGGGGGGGGGGGGGGGGGGGGTGTGTGGGCTATTCCGGGGGAACTCTGTGTCTTTCGATTGCGCCGCAGCCGTGTCTTTGCAGGCCGTTTGTGCTTTGGTTCCCTCGTGTCTTTCT
>JAAHCF010000033.1:0-102503 GCA_038367545.1 Beauveria asiatica | reverse complement strand
TTTTTTTTTTTTTTTTTTTTTGGTTTCTCCTTCTCCGAATTATCATGCACCAAAATCATGTACTGATTGACGCCAAGGACACTTGGCAGGGAGTTCCCGGCGACACCGTCAACGACGTTCTGTTCACCCACGACATCCTCAACTACCTCGAGACAAACTACAACGTCGACACGACGCGCATCTACGCCTCTGGCAAATCCGACGGCGGCGGCTTCTGCAACGTCCTCGCCTGCGACGCGTGCGCCTCCCGGCGCATCGCCGCCTTTGCGCCCGTCTCCGGCGCCTTTTACGTCGACGCGCTGCCCTGCCACCCCGACACCGTCAAGCTGCCCTGCAACCCGGGTAGGAGCAACGTTGCCTTTATCGAGTTTCACGGCGGCAACGACACGACTATATCCTATCAAGGCGGCGAGCGCAGAAACGAGTGCCTTCCGGCCATTCCGCACTTTGTCCGGCAGTGGGCCGTCCGCGACGGACTGGGCCTGCAGAACCGCTCGAGCGAGATTGCGAACAATACCACGTCGTATACGTATGGGAGTGGTGCCGATGCTGGCTTGGTGACGCACGTTTTCGAGTCTGATATTGGTCATGACTGGCCGAGCACGGCCCCGAACCAGGACAATTCGAGAAAGGGCCACCATGTGGCTAGTTACAATGCCACGCCGATTATTCTCGACTTTTTCAGCAAGTATCAGCTGTCAAAGTAGAGTCTGTTGTAAACACAATTCTCTCTTTGAAATGCTGCGCCGCAGGTTCTTTGTCAAGTCTAGCGTCACTGTGTGGGCTGATAGTTGCGATGGTTACACGTTGAGTGTGTTACGGAAGAACTCAAGAGCGTATCGCTATACAACCGGACCGTGACAAGCGACCTGATACCTGATTGAGACGTGACATGGCAGGGAATATTGATACTGGCTCCGAATTGACACACGAGAATGGCTTATGGATTGGCACTTTGACAGGGCAGAGAATATCAGACCTACCCTGTCAATTCGGGTTCAAGTTTGGCTTTCAAGTGTTCTCGCTAGTAAAGGCTGATTCATTTTTTTTTTTTTTTTGCATGACAAATCTCAACGCTGCTCAGTAAAAGATTGGTACCAGACACGCTCCTTCTCCCAGGTGACACCCACTCCCATTTCGACCAGCCCAACCGCAATACGCTACAGACTGGACGAGGGCGACGTCGTTCTCGAATCGAGATTTGCTTTCGATGGGTTTCCTTGTTAGCAAAAGCAGACTGAATGAGGGGTGCTCACACATACTCTTTACAAACTTGTAACGTACACCTTGGTAATCCGCGGCGACATTCAGTCCCATGTCGGCCAGTCGGCTCAAGAATCTCCTGATGCCTGGCATCCGCATGTTGACGACGACACTTTCCTGCGAGACACTATGTGCCCAAAGTCCCACCTTGGACGACTTTAAGATTTCTTGGGATTGTCCCAAGTACACGATCGTCGTGCAGTCCACACCCGTATACTGTTGCTCGACCATGTTCTTGACCAGGGCGTGACAATCTTCAAAGGACATTTTGCGTGTGGATGTGCGTGCGTGCGTGCGTGCGTGCGTGCGTGCGTGCGTGTGTTTGTTTGTTTGTTTTGGATAGCTGGGGCCGGACAGAGAAAGGTAGAAAGGTTGTTGTCGTTGTTTTCTGAGGAGATCTCCGAGGAGGGGATGAGAGTTTTCCTGAAAGCGAGCGCAGGGAAATCTTCCTTCCTCTTGTGAATGATCAAGGATTCGGCTGATTTGACGGAAGGAATGGCGCACCGCCGACACGCTGTTTCAGCCTTGGGGGAAAAAGAAAATCCACACTTGACGTGCAGTAGCCAGCGTACTGGGTAGATGCGTGGCACGTGTATTTCATGACTTTGTTTGATATTCACTTTCTTCTCAGCTCTTGCTACTGCACTCACTTACACGTACACAACGGAACGAATTTTGTTTATTCACGGCAAGACTCACTTGGCAAGTGACAGGCCCCTCCAAGAATTTTAGGAAGAGGTCCTCGCGGATTCCAAATTATCTCAGTGGCGCCGTGGCCTGGTAGGTGAGGTGGCTTGGCAGCAACCCCCCAAAAGACCACACCCCCATCGCCGGATTGTACCCAAGGGGCCGAGCCCCAGCTTCGACCAAGGGGCCGGATACTGGGAAATAACATCCGAGAAGTTTCTGGTCTGCCAGAGCGGCGACCACCTCGTAGCCCAACGCAAATTTTGCGGCGACAAGTCAACACCCAGAGCGTGGTCTTATTCTAGATAACAGAGCACTATTGAGGATAGGACCTGGCCAAAAAAATGTCACTTACAGACTTTATGATGGGAGAAATTTGGTCATGTTTATTTGAATTTATATAAAATATTACATGTAGAGAAATACGCTGGTTTTGCCGACTCGTCTACTCCCGCACTGGCAGTCCACTTCATCACTCACTTGGACTTTGTATGTCTCTGTCAGCTGTTGTCTGCAGAAATATGTGGGGTGTGAAAGCAGATTTCTGCGAAAAAAGGTCTCTTCACAGCGGGTTTGCTCAGCTATTATTGATGCATCATATATCTTTTGCAGCAGAATATTGGCCTGGCGACGCACACACTCCCTGCAATACCGTCACAGCGGCGGAAAACAAACTCCGGAGCAGGCATGCCCTTATTAGAGGACTGTCAGCCTATTCTAGCAAGGTTTCAATGTAATCCGTAGAATGATGACTAGATTCTTTTCTGCGCCGGGATTTGCTGAAGCTGGTCCTCTTCTGCGACTGGCCCCCATCAGACAGATACCGAGTAGATTGGCTGAGCCAAAACCCGAGGCTTGCGCTTCTGAAGATTACGGTGCCAGGCTCTTATTACTGTCAAAGCTGGAAGCGGATGTGCCTCAAGTCTGCTATTTTTTGCTCTAGTCTCTTTACTTATAAAAGTACCTAGGGCTTCGCGTGCCGGCGATTCAGCCAATCTCCTCTCACTAACACACATATGAAGCTATGGCTAGGATAGATTGGACTAATCAGCAGCTGCAGCGGCTGAAGCACGTATTTTCTGCGACAAGAGCAACAAACAGTGCTTGTATGCGGCTCGCTGCCTCCTTGAACAATCAGTGATGAACTCCTAAATTTGCAACGTGGTCGCACAACGGATATGTTAAACAACGGCCTCGACACTGATGTTGCATTCTTTCGGAACGATACTACACTATCTCGGCTCCTGCCAGACGATAAAGTATTTCAGAAGACGTCTGTAGGGAGTCCAGAGCACGGCGGACAATAATATTAGAAGTATTGCCAAGTAGGGGACAGCGACAGCTTGCTAAAAGGACAGGTGCAGTGATGCCCATCAGAACTTCGCTAGCCCAATACTTATACCTTTGCGTGCACGCTCACTACAGTCTATATGCCTTGATCAGAATCCTCATTCAGCTATCCGTCAACTTCAATACCGGCAGCAACATTGTTGTCGCTGTGCCTCGTAGCAGTGCTCTATTATTAACGTGTATCTGCTGCTCCCAATGAAGAGGAGTCTCGAGATGTACCCCCCCGCACAGACCGAGACTTTTTCTCCGCGTCAAAAATTTTGCATCTCGATCGGTTCGTCGCCTGTTAGCCCCAGGTCCTTCAAACGCACGGCTCTTCTATCGAGATAGGCTTGGTACTCGTCCTTGGGCACTGTCTTGTCGCCGTCCTGCCAGATTTGAAACCCGACTGCCCACCATACACGTAGTTGGTCCATGAAATTTGGATTTGGCCTTACTCTTCGCTTTGCCTTGACTTCAGCCAGGGCCTCATCGGCGCTCAGGCCGTATTTTCGCATGAGGTAGGCTATCACAATGGTCGCCGACCGAGAAATGCCTGCTCGGCAGTGTACCAGCACATTTGGATTGTCGTCGGTGGATATGCGCTCTTCGATGAAGTCGCAAACACGGCCCATGAACGGGAGCATGTCCATGGTCGAGCTGTCTGCGCAGGGAATATAGAGATGCTTTTCCTCGGGGACAAAGGGTCGAGTGTTGTACAACCATAGCGTCAGGCGCGCATCCATGACTGATACAATTGCCGTAATCTTGTATTCGCCTAGTGTTGGTAGTCCATAGCTGCTGTACTGGTTGCCTATGAAGAGATGATGTCGTATCTCTGTTATTGATGGCTTTGGAAAAATAATTACTTGCTTGGGAGCGGCGACAGGTGCCACCTCTTGCACAGATGGAGCCATTCCGCCAACGGATGGAGGAGTGGTGTCCTCAACGGATGCGACTTTGGGTCCAACGGATGATGCCGCCACTCTGGCCGACGGAGCCGATTTTTCGACTGACAATCTCGTTGCCTCGGCGGATGCATTTGTCGCCTCGGCGGATGGTTCTGAGCACGTCATGGCAACGGTGAACTGTACTACCGACTCTTTGAGTCTGGAAAAAGACTTGCAAATCTCTGTGACAGCAGCAGCTCTGGGATATGGTAGCTGACAGTTGATTCGAAGACAAGATCAATCCACACCCCGTGTTTGGTGAGATGCAACATCGTAGTCCTAAAGAGGCAATATGGAATTTACATTTACAGGGTATCCTTATAAGAGATATTACGGATCCGTATAGTGGATCACTCTGTGGCCCTGTCGCTGACTGCCTGGTTAGGTTGGCCTTCTGAAGGACTGGCTGTTGACTGGCCGGTTGACTATCTAGCTAATGACTGGCTGGCTAAGTGGCTGTTGTTTATGGCTGGACCGCCTTGTGATTATTGAAATATTGAAAACCTTTATTATTACGCACGCTCTCGGCGTGGCCCCGCCATACTGAGATGGAGTTTTGTTTTGCCTGCAAGAGTCGGACCCACCGACCCCGCAGTCTGGAATGACAGCTACTAGTTACAAGTTAGTTACATCCGTACTAATTACCTACCTAGTGTAGAAAAGTAATTCAGAGCAAATCACCACCAAAATTCCCTATACAATGCTGCTCGAAAGTACCTCAACGCACTGTATTATCGAGCCGCTCAACAAACTAGAGTCGGCCGCCTAGATGTGTTTCGTAATCTGTGCGACTCGAAAGATGGCAGCAATCATCCGCGATGGGGAGGTATTTAATGCGAGCAAGGCTTTGAAATCAGTCAGTTGCATCTCCATAAATAATCCATGCCATGATAAAAAAAGTTAGATTCGGGGCAATCCGGGGGCGCAGGTCGATGCGGGCGGCGGGGGTGCAAAACCCCGTCGTTCCCGGGTGCTACGCTTATCAAGATCTTAGAAACATCTTAGCAAAGCCTAGTTCGAGGCCACGCGCCGCGCAAAGGTCAAGGACCAAGATGACAATTGGCCGCCTTTCTATTTAGACCAAAGCTTTTCTTCCTCATTAATCATTAATTCTTCTCTAATCCCAATTTCATCCCGCCTTCTCTTCTCGTCCCATCTCCCTTTTTTTTTTTTTTTTTTTCTTCACTTCGTCTCATCACAGCCGCCCTTACTTTTTTTGACTTTTTGACCATGGCGCCGCCCGAGCTTCTCGACCTCACCCCGGACAACATCACGCCCAACACGGTCCGCATCAACGCGCAGTGCGGCGACGCGCGCCTTCGCTACCTCATGGAGCGCCTCGTCACGCACCTGCACGACTTCGCGCGCGAGACGCGCCTGAGCACCGACGAGTGGATGGCCGCCGTGCAGTTCCTCACGCGCACCGGCCAAATCTGCAGCGACGTGCGCCAAGAGTTCATCCTGCTGTCCGACGTGCTCGGGCTGTCGCTGCTCGTCGACGCCGTCAACCACCCCAAGCCGCCGTCGTGCACCGAGAGCTCGCTGCTGGGGCCCTTCCACACACACGACGCGCCAGTCGTCGACGCCGGCGCCGCCATGTCGGCGGACCCGGCCGGCGAGCCCTTGCTGGTCCTGTGCACAGTGCGCGGCCGTGACGGCCGGCCCATTGCCGACGTCAAGGTCGACATTTGGGAGACGGACAGCTCGGGGCACTACGACGTGCAGCACGCGGACCGTGACGAGCCGAGCGAGCGCTGCATTATGCACAGCGACGCCGAGGGCAAGTTTTGGTTCAAGGCCATTACGCCCGTGAGCTACCCGATTCCCTCAGACGGCCCGGTCGGGCAATTGCTGCAGAAGCTGGGGCGCCATCCCTGGCGCCCGGCGCATATGCATTTCATGTTGGAGAAGCCGGGGTGGGATCACCTCATCACGTAAGTGCCGCATCTTGTCCCTGTAAAAAAAAAAAAAAGCCTCAATCTTAATGCCATGCAGTGCTGTTTTCGTCCGTGGCGACCCGTATGAAAAGACGGATGCGGTGTTTGGCGTCAAGGAAAGCCTCATCGTGGATCTGGAGCCCATCGACGAGGCCACTGCTGCGCAATACGGCGTCGAGTCCAGAAGCAAGGTGCTCAGACAAGACTTTGTATTGGCAACCGAAGAGGAGACGACCGAGCTCCGTGACAAGAATGCAGTGGAAGCGCTCAAGAGCCTCGGACTGAACATGAAGCTCGTCGACCATCTTCCCGTGCCTGATCTAGATTAGAGAGCCGCTGTAATATATTGAAACTTGCCTAATGTGATCTTGGGCCCGTCTTGACCAGCTTGGCAATGCTCGAGTAATATCCCGCGACGCCGCCGTACTTTGCCAGCACGCTCGCAACATCGACCTCTCTTCCGGTGTTTGTCCGCGTCCGCCCCAAGAGGCCTGTGTTACGCGTGCTGGGAATCCGCAACATCTCCGTCTCGACCCGCCAGCCGCAGTCCTCGGCAATCCGCGCCACCCAGTCCACCAGCGACGCGTACGTCGACTTGGGCTTGGTCTTGTCCCGCGGCGGCGGCGCGCGAAACTTGGCGCCCGTCAGGTCGTGGCTGCAGCACGGGATCGAGATCCACGGGCAGTCGGAGAGCGCGCCCAAGATGGGCGTCCAAGGCGTCAGCTCGTCTGCGTGGTTGGAGATGATAAAGTTGCCCTTTGCGAACAGTCCGTCGTGGATAAGGTTGGCATCTATTGCTGTCTCGTGCTCGGGTCTGGGCACAACGCTGGGCATCAAGCATCTTTCAGCTAGTGATGCGCCTGTTGGCGACAGGGCGCACGGCGACGTCTTGTACTGCGACCAGGACTTGCGCGCCCGTGCATCAAACCCCCAACCGGGATAGCCCTCTTGATTCAGAATGTATACGAGCAGGCCGTTTCCACAGCCAATATCCACAAAGCCTGGAAACTTGGTCCCGTCTTTCCCATACATTTCCGCCCAGAGCTCCATCAGAAACGCAGCGATGCCGAGATCCTCAAACACGTGCTTGTTCGGGTCCGTGTTCTCCTCCCACGACGTCATCAAAGACCGCGCATACTTGTCCTTGAGCGCCGAGTAGCGATCCTGAAATCGCGGCTGCGGGATAACGGCGTCGTGGTGCACGCGCTTGTTGTAGCCGCGCAGCTCGCTGTGGCCATGCTTGTAGAGCCTCTCGAGGAGGTGGTAGCCCACACGTCGCAACTTCTCGTCCTTCAAGGGCATGTCGGAATGAAATGGGTGAAAATGGACAGAGACGGCGCCCTGGTTCACAGTGGCGTCCCATTCATGGAGGTGCGCGATCGCTTGGACCTTGGGGTGATAAAACGGCATCGTTTCGACAGACTGGGCGTGCGGAACATAAATGACCAACGTCGACAACTTGCCAGGACTGGCGGCCGCAGCGTCTCGCGTCGCATCACCTGAATGAAATTCGCACGTCTGGTTCATGGGAGCATCGCGCAGCTGATTTCGCGGAATCAACTTGCGTACCATGGTTCTTGTCCTCGTCATCCCTGCAACGACTCTGCGCTCCGGCCAGCCCGCGTCATACTCGACAACCAATTCTGGCGCCCCCGGCTGCCGCGCTGCTTCCCCGTCTCCTGGGTTGTCATCAAAGAGAATGTCGCCGCGGAACAGCCACGTCGTATTCAAATTGGGGTTGCGGATAAAGGTAACCATGCGCTGTGCGAAAATTTCAGGGCCAAAAGCGCAGGCCTGGCGATACAGAGGCTCCCAGTGCGGCGGCTCCCTTTCGGAGCTACAAATCTCACGGATCATGGGATTTGCGCCCGGTTCAAACTCCTCGGGGGCATAAGCCATGGCGACTCATTCGGGGTTTGTTCAAGACAAATTGCGTGAGCAGAGCTTTCCATGTTGATGCGGGCGGGACAGTAGCGGGTGGGTCACGTCGGCAGTCTTCTGTAGTGCAACACGCTGTGTAATATAAAGGCGAGCAAAAATAGTATTTACAAAATACTTCGAGGACTATGTGATGATTCATTTCGAATCCAATATGCATATGTGTAGTTCATCATACTCTTGCAAATTCAACAAGTAATCCGCCATGCAATAGTCCTAAGCGCACTCCGCCAAATCTAATGCGAATGCAACAAAAGTTCAATTAAATCAAAGCCAATATCGCTCTTCAAATTTGCTGCCATGTGCTTTCATGAATTTTCAAACTCATATCTGAAGGTATCATCATCAAATCATGTCTGCGCTTAAGCGCTACTCCTCTTCGTCCTCTTCAATCGGCGCCGGTGTCCGTCGCTCCGTTCGCCTCTTGGGTCGCCGATGTCGTGAGCTGCTGATATTACTTGCCGAATCGTCTGGCATGATGTCATACTCCTCGAACCAATCGTCGTCGCTGGGCGCATCGCCTTCGCTGCTTGGTGCCCACGAAGCTCGTTCCTGTCCAGCGCCGGGCGTTGGGGTTTGTGCTGGCAAAACATCCACTCGTCGTCGACTCTGTAAGCTCTGCATAAGGCCAGCGCCACGCTGTCGTAGGGCTGTACGCACCACCTCGGCCCGGTGGTGAAGCTTCTCAAAGGCGTCTTCCAAGCTCTCCATGCCCTGGTAGATTTCGCGCTCCATTTCGGCAATGGCAGCCATCTCCGTCTCTTCATCGTTGGATACTGCTAGTCTACTGCTCGGTCCAACCGAGCTGGTGCTGACGAAAGAGGCCGGAGTGGCCCCTCGTGAAAATGGGGCAGGGCCACGTGAGCTCATAGCAGAGGAGCTGCGAGGCCCGGGACTCATTGTGCTGCGGCTGCCAAAGTATCCATTTGCGGGTGTTTGTGATCTGGAACCGAGACCTGGTGTCATGGCTTGGTCATCAATGTCGGCGCCAGACCACAGGAACCCATCAAATCGGCCAGATGTGAGTATCTCCCATTCCGAGTTGTTGATGTTCGAAAGGGTGACGAGCAAATCGTGTGTATGCGGATTCTTGATGAGGTAGGTTACACTTTCGGCATCTCTCGGGGCTTGCTGCAGTCGATATAAGCGCTGGAGCGAAAGGCCAGTCTTGACCACAAAATCGTTTCGTTGGCGAAGCATTGGTGTCGGTGCCCTGGTGGCAGGCTTAAGCTCACGAGCTCCCGACAGCAGAGCGTTGAAGTATGGGCGATCATGATCGTCCAAGTTGGTCAGAATCGCAAAAGCAAGAGTCTCGTCGTCGACCTCCTGGGGCGGTGGAATCGGTGTCTCTGGCGTGCTATTCAGCCACTTATCAACAGCCGATCTCACCTTTTTGCTTTGGCGGAGATAGTGCTCTCGGAACTCTTCTGCAATATCTGGGTCGAGCTTGATAGGCGAAGACGGCCGGCGGGGCTCCTCCGCTGATATTTCGGCAGCTCTGGTTCCAATTTCGCCGAGATCAAACGGAGGCCACTCGGGTAATTCGATGCGACCACTAACCCACTCCAGTACGTCGCCCCACGTCAGCCCGTGATGCATGTCGTTGGAGCCATCGCACAGTATGCATGAGCATCCATGTGGTGGAAGGTCACGCGAGAAGACGTTCTCAAGGCGGTCAAGCAGTCGTCTCGCAACGGATCGATGTCCGGTGGCAACAGCGATAGAGCCGTGCTTTTCAATCACCGTATTGTATTGGTCGAGCAAGTTGAAAAAGGGCGCAAAGAGGGTATCCGATCCGGAGAGCGGCGGCGCTGTGCCGCGCGCGCCATTTTGAATGGGAAGCACCGACAGAAAGTGTCGTGGAACAGGGCAAGGAAGTCCACCATTCTGCAAAAGGTAGTCGACACGCGGGACATCGTAAAGATCCATAGCAGGCGGGGGCGGTGGAGGAGGGGGCGGAGCTGGGGCAGGCGTAGCGGTCTTTGAGAGAATAGACGAGTCTGACCTCTCGGGGCCATGCTGGTCGTAAAATGGTGTCGAGAATTGAGGGGCCTGTGTAGGAGTCCTTGGGGACGAATCCTGCACACTAGATGGCGAAGAGTGGCCATCGTGGCCTTCAGGCCTTCTGACGCTTCGCGTTGAGCCCGATCGATGTGGCGAGTGACGAGACGAGCTCGAAAATCTTGATTCGGAGGTTCTCAATTTTTCGTGCGATTTGTGGTTGACAGATTTGATGTATGTCGCTTGGCTGGAAGAGGCAGAACGGCGACTAACCCGCGACCCTTCTTCGTTCCTCGAGGCCGATCTGGAAACGCCCGAAGCGGTGGGTTTGTCTTTTGTTCTCTCGCGATCTCTGCTATGGCTGGAGCTCTTCCTTGATTCTGACGACTTGCGTTTGTCGGCGGAAAGATCTGTTTCGGGAGGAGTGGGCGGTCTGGTCGATTTCTTGGACATTGAACCCTTGCGGCTCACGTCGTCGGATTTGCGTCGGCGATCGTCGTCAACCGCATCGGTCGGCTCTGGTGTTGGAATACGCGAACCTCTGGAAGGCGACAGATTATCTCTGCTTATGACCGCCTCCTTGCTATGCGCCTTGCTAAATGAGGGATACGGTAGAGAAACCCGTTTGCCGTCGAAGAGGGATGCGGTTTGGGGTGAGGGAGGAGCACCGCGCCCGTTCACGTCACTGAGAGACTTTGTCCGTAGCGAAGATCTGTCGTCGCCATCATCACGGGCCCTGTCTCGGTCCTTGTCTCGTTTTCGATGGCGTCTGACGGAGGAGACTTGCGAGCCTGCATCGGCCTCTTCACCGCTGACCTTGCTGCGGGATGACTTGGAGGAGCGATGGCGGCGCTCTCTGTCCTTGTCCTTATCCTTATTCTTGTCCCGTTCTCGATCTCGTTCACGGTCGGGTTTTCGCTCGGACTTAGACCGTCGCTGCTTCTCGTGAGGACGGTCGTCGTCAGCAGAGGCGTCGGTGGGCATGGCCAAGCATTTGGGGAGGGGTGGCCCTGGCGGTCAAGGGGCGTTGAGAGCGGCCTGGCCTAGAGTCGAGATGATATGAAGAACGACTCTATATGATTTCTGCGAGATTCGTTTGCTACAGAATCTGCAGCAAATGAAATACTATGTAGACGTTGGATGCACGAACTGCGTTTTGCCGCTTGAACTAGGTAGTCGCAGAAGTCGGTGGCGGTTGGCAGGGCAGAAAAAGTGGCGGCCCGACGGATGACTCCAGCTGGGCGGCAACGGTAGCGGCCGCGTGGGGGTGATTGGTTAATACCGAATTAATGAGAAAATTAAATTTGGCACCAGGTACACCAGACTTGGCAGGCATAGCAAGTCAAAGAATGGTTTGCACAGCTAAGCGCTGCGCTTTGAGTTTCGAGACATTTCAGCTGGGCTTTCTAAAAGACGCGGGGCTCGTCCTGGCGCGTTACGACACTATGACGGCTGGCGGCAACTCGACAGTATTTCCAAAACAAGGCAAAGCAAAATGACGAAACAAAATTTTGACAGAAAGAACGAAGAAATATAGTCGAGAAGAACAAGACGAGCTAGTAGTGAAGGAGATAAAAAGGAGAAGAGACAAGAAAATGCTGAACACTGCCTACCTCTACCGTCACCTCTGCCCCGCACCATAGTTGGGACTTTTCCTTTTTCATCACTCAATCAAGCACCATATTCTTCGATTAGTCTACTTCTCTCTCCTTGCTCGCTTGCTGATATCTCCATCTCTTGACTGCTGCGTACACCACAGCATCAGTTACATAAAAGGGAAAAGCCACGGCAAATAGACGCTTCCGGGATGGATTATGCTCCATCGCCATGGGAATTGTCGTAACGAGTAACTACTCTCTATTTTCGCTGATTAGTCGAGTAGCCCGGTGTCATTATAAACGTATGTGCTTCCCAGACCATCAATGCGCATTATCAACAGCATGCATCCCTCTCCTAGTGGAACGAATCTTTGGGTTCAAGAGTCGCTATATCTTCACCGATAAAAACGAAATCCCGTCTTCCCCCACCGAACGTTTGGTCAATACAAGAGCTTTGTGTGCCATGCCCAGAAAGAGGCCGTCCGCGAGGGATGAGTGTCAGGGATGGAAATAGGGTAGCGGCTAACTGAAAGGAAGTCATGAGAGAGATCGTGGATAACTAGTAGTGAGGTGCTGGATGGTGTGAATTTATTATTCACCCATTCCGATCTCTTTTATCGTTTCCTTCTAGCTAGCCGCACCGTATTCCAGTACCTGATAAACAGACACCTACCTTCTGAGCTACATTAGTAAAAAGATCCAACAAAGATGACTAGTAGTTGATGTCAAATAGTCCCTAGGGCATGTCCCAACTTATTTTAAGCTTAGTCTTATCAATTTTAGACTTTTTAACTCTATTCTACTTTACTTAAATTTATAGTTTGCCTCTTTTTACGTGTTCTCTTTATAAATTCTCTTATCTCTAATTGCCATCTATTACTGATTTCTCTGTTATATCTGATGTATGAAATCTCAACTGTGTAGAGACTTCCTGCAGCGCCCCTTTTCATGGTTGTGAAGGGCGTAGTTCAACGCTGGCGGATGGGCTAGGAACCAGCGAATCAGATGGCAAATAAACCTCTCGATCAAGCCTTGACTTGCCGCTGCCGTATAAAAAATGCTCCAAGTTGGTCTTTCATTTCATTTTTTTTCCCTCGCGATTTGGCCGTCATTTCCCAACATGAGCCGTAAGTTGGGCACGATTTGCGCGCACGGTGGCGAATCATGGGGGAGAGGAGGGCATCGCAAGCCGGGCAAGGACACTAGGATCAGAAAAGTGACAGACCCGCGATGTTTCTGTTAGAAGGAGATGATGAAGAAGAAGCTATTCCGAGGTGGCCTTAGTGACAGTGAGGAGGGTCCTCGGCTGAGTCAGCCAGTGGGAGAGCGTGCCTGCCAGCTAGCCATGATCGGCTCAACTGCGTCAATGTACGGATACGAATGTTGAAATCATCCCTTGTTTGCACCAAGCTTGTGCGTACTTATGCCGGGCTCTGCTTGGCACTTGCACACCGGCTGCAGGTGGTCCGATGAACCACGAGGGCTGACAAAGGACCAAGACAAGGCTTTGGGGCCACTGCATTGCGGCATAATGCCACGGCACAACCAATGAACGTCTATTATCCACCAGGCAGATAGATGGCGGTCACGCAGTGTCCGCACGAATCGAAGCCACAGCGCCAAGGTCCGTCGCAGCAGCCGTACATCCGTTACAGAAAGACGACTCGGCAGTCTCTGGTCTGACGGCTCTTGTTTTCCCTGTCCTCCATCCAACAAGACTGCATAGTGTGCTCAGCCCGGGGAAGCGGTCAGCCACGCAGCAGCAAGCAGATAAATCGTACGAGATTGTGATGAACGGTTAGTCTCCTCTCTCCCCCGCCGCCTGCATCAGATCTCACCCCTGCCTGCTTCACCTTGATGCGGAATTTCATGAGCAAACGAGGCATGAGATCTCCAGCCGTTCGCTGTGACTGAAACCGGCCAAGTGTGTTAGCAAGCGACCGCAACTTTCCATCACACCACCAATTAACCATCCTAATGACAAGACGCAGCATCACAAAAATCGCATCGCCCTTGCTCCGTGACAACCCCGACAGGTCGAGACCATGCAGTCACCCGTCTCGCATGACGAGCGCGCTCCTAGTCCGATCACTCACCAGGACGATGCTTGGGAGGCTGGTTGTGAGTTTGCGGCGCTGCGCTTCTGCCGATCAAGAACAAATGAGAGAATTGCGGTGAGTGGAAGTGCAGGTCAACTCTGCAACTGAGTTGTTTTGGCCTTGAAGCTTGAGAATCTCCACCTGATGTTGGGCGCCGGTGGCATATCTCTGCCATACACTGGTTGAAACCATTACGGCAGAATCATGACGCAATTGCTTTGCCGTCTTTTACTTTGCCATCTTTTGCTTTGCCATCTTTTGCTTTTCTTTCTTTTGGTTCGCCACCCTCTGTTTGAAATCTCTAGCATCACAAACTGTACGACGCCCGAATGAGCAGGACTCCAGATTTGTTGTCACACGCCCGCCGCCCGCCTGTACTAGCTTCCGCGACCAACCACCCACACACCACGTACTTTTACTACGCAGGCAAAACCCTTGTCTCGCAGCCTTTTGACTTGTAATGGCAAAATGAGACGGAAAGTGACGAAGAAGGAAAAAGAAACAGTTTGTTCGGGCGACCTGGGCCGTTTCGCCGTCGAATAGGAGACGCCGCCTGCTGGCGTAGCCATGCAGGATGCAGATGCGGGTCATCGAATTGACCTTTTTGCAACACCTGGCGGCGCGAGGATTCATTCCCTTTTCTATCCGCACATAATCGGCGGGCCAAGATGGATGAGCCGAACCGAATGCATCACACGCGCCTTGAGACAGGATGCAAAGGAATACGTCGCGATGGGGTGTTGCGCCTCCACGTCCTGCATGTTTGGGATGATGAGGGATTCTTCTTCGAGCTCGTGATTGGAGCTGGCTCGACCGATGTTCTGACGAGACTTGCTTCTGTTGATATGTGGACATGCTTCTCTTTACCGAGCGTCTTGTACTTAAAGCTGAGGTGCTTCCGCTGTGAGGTTCAATATTGGACGGTAAAGTGTCACTCCACCTCAAGAGTTGCTTTACATGCTTTTGCTCTTACTTGATCGACCCCCTCTCTTGCGAGTCCAACTGGTCCTCTCACCAGATCTCAATATCCGCTTTCCTCCATGCGTACGAGGAACAATGTGCTTCGGTACCATTGAGACCATCCCCGTCGAGGTTTTCGAAAATATCACCTCGTACCTTTCCATAGGCGACGAGGCCAGGCTCTACGCGACATGCCGCCGCCTCCACCTCCATGGTGCGCCGCTTCTCCTCGGCTCATTTGAGCGCAACCAGCGCGCCATGCTCTGGGCCATCAGCCACGACGACCTCGCGCTGCTCCAGCGCTGCGTGCACGTCGGCGCGCCCCTCGACGTCGTCGTCGTCTTCAAGACCAAGAAGCCTGAACCCGGCGTCAACCGGCGCGGCGAGGCCGGCCGCCCACGCGTGCGCAGCCCCAAGCGGCTTTCGACATTGGCACTCGCCGCGTGCCGGCAGTCGCCGCGCGTCTTTGAGTACCTTGTCGCGCGTAGCGTCGGCTTCGGCTTGGGCGGTCCCGCGGGGGTCAGCCCGGCGGCGCTCCGACGGCAGCTGCGCCTCCTCATGCAGAAGCTAGTCAGCCCGGCGCGGCTGGGAACGCTACGGGAGCTCATAGAGCGCGGCTTCATGGCCGAGGTCGCGGCGCACGCGGGTCGTGACGCGGCGTGGCCGCTCTCGCGGGCCATTGTCGCTGGCGCCTCTGAGGATCTCGTCCGGCGGCTCGTCGACGCCGGCGCCGACCTACACGCCGTGCACGAGCACCGCTGCTTCGGTAGCATCGCGCCGCTATCTGCCGCCATCCTCACAAGCACGCCTGACATAGCCCGGCTTCTCGTCCGCCTCGGCGCAAGCTACGAGGAGCCGGGGGTGGCTCTGCCGTTGCGCCCTCCAGCCGAGCGCCGGCCGACGCGACACCCACTGTTCGCGGCCGTGCAGCGCCTCGCGCTGTCGCAGATCCACGACACGTCTGCGGTGGAGGACTGCCTCGCGCATGGGTGCTCCATCAACCGCACGGAGCCGCGCATCTGGGACCGCGGCTTCAACTGGGACTGGCGGCCGCGGCAGCAGTACAGCACGCCGCTGCTCGAGTTCCTCGACGCTATCCCCTCCATGTCCGGCACCGCCGCGCAGCGCCACGCCACGCTGCAGAACCTCGCATTCCTCCTCTCGCGCGGCGCGCGTACACCCTCACTAGCGCCGGACCTACCCGGCGCCATTGTCCAGACGACGACGCCGTCGCCCCTGGAGCTGCTCATTGACCGCTGGCAGGTCGAAGCGCTCAACGACGACCACTTCTTCCGCGTCGTCACCCTGCTCGTCGACGCGGGCTGCATGGACGGCGCCATGGGCCGCATCATGCGGCGGTACTGCCCCGGCGTGCGCAACCGCGACCCGTACTTTGCCCCGGCGTGGCGCGGCTGGCGCCGCCTCATCGACCTTTTCCTGGCGCGGCCCGGCGTCGACCCGAGCGCGCTGCTGCTGCACCTGCTCGTCGACTCGGGCACAAAGGAGATGGCGGCTGTCGAGCGCTTGCTCGTCGCCACCGTCGACTACCTGCTTGCGCGCGGCGCAGACATCAACGCGCCCGCCTCGCCGCTCGGCACTTCGGCCCTGCACGCCCTTTGCACTGTCTACCAGCACCCGACCCCCGACACCATGTGGTGGCACCGCTCGCCCTACCAGGAGTCGGTCGTCCGCCACCGACGCGACCTGCTGCACCTTATGATGAGCCGCGGCGCTGACCCTCTTCTGCGGTTCCGCGGCCGCAACGCACCGACAGAGCTCATACAGTATCTCAAGGTCGCGGATCCGTCGACGCGCGCGTGGATCAAAAAGGTTGGCAGGACGCTTTGCGAGGGCATGGTCGCGCAGCGCATCGCCAGGGCGAACAGAACCGAGAACGTGCGCAACAGGGAGACAAGCATCTCCGCGTAGTTGGGCATGATGGACGTCTTAACGTAGTAGTCTATTCTTCATGAAACAAATCTATAAGATCCTGCCGGCTAGCGCTAGGCCATCCTCAAGCCCAGCAACACTCTCAGTCATAATATCCATCACAGACACCGGAAATGACATTGTCAATCATAATATCACCAAACAAAGGAAATATATACTTCATTATCGAAACGCCAGAGCCTTGACAGCTTGTATAGAATGCTCCGCGCAATATCCAAAATCGGCAATGTTCAAAGAGTTGTCTTTATTTAGAAGCGGTCGAGCAGACCATTGCTCTCGAGCAAAAGAATAATCTCGTGAACAATGGAGCGGACGTTTTGCTGCTCAACATCGACAACAAGATCGGCTTTAGCGGGGGCCTCGTAGGGGTCATCGACGCCGGTGAAGCCCTTAATCTGACCGGCACGAGCAGCCTTGTAGATGCCACGGCGATCCAACTTTTCGCAGTATTCAAGAGGGGTGGCGACGTGGACGAGGAAAAAGGGGCCAGACTTTTCAATAAGCTCACGGGCCTGCTGGCGAGCCTGCTCAAAGGGAGCAATAGGAGCAGCAATGACGGCGGCACCGGCTCTGGTCAGCTCGGAGGCGACGTAGGCGATGCGGGAGATGTTGAGATCGCGGTCGCTACGGCTGAAGCCGAGCTCGGAGGATAGTTCAGAGCGGACAGTCTCGCCGAGGAGCATGGAGACGGGGCGGCCACCACCCTGGTTGAGAGTAGTTTGCAGGGCACGGGCAATCTGTTCCTTGCCGGAATTTTGCAGGCCAGTCATGAAGACTGTGAAGCCCTTTTCGCGGGGAAGAGGGTTCTGCTCGCGAAGAACCTTGACGACCTCGGGGTAAGAGAACCACTCGGGAATCTCCTTGCCGGTGCGAAGACGGTTGCGGAGCTCGGTGCCGGAAATGTTCATGGTGCGGGTGCCCTCGGGGATCTCGTTGGCGGGCATGTACTCGTCGCGGTCGGGAATGTAAATCATCTCCTGAAATTCGACCATTTTGATTCCGAGCTCCTCCTGGTGCTGCTGGACAAGAGTCTGAGCATCATAGGGACCGTAATGGTCCTTGCCATTCTTGTTCTTGCCAGGGCCAGCGTGGTCACGGCCGACGATGAAGTGGGTAGAACCGTGATTCTTGCGGATAATGGCGTGCCAAAGGGCCTCGCGAGGGCCACCCATGCGCATAGCAAGGGGAAGAAGGGCGAGCGCGGCCATGCCGTTGGGGTATCTGGCAATGAGGGCCTTGTAGACGCGGACACGAGTGAAGTGGTCAATGTCACCGGGCTTGGTCATGCCGACGACGGGATGAATGAGGACGTTGGCCTGCTGGGAGCGGGCGGCGCGAACCGTCAACTCACGGTGAGCGCGGTGCATAGGGTTGCGAGTCTGGAAAGCGACGACCTTCTGCCAGCCGAGTTTGTTAAAGTGGGCGCGGAGCTCCGCGGGGGTGACTATTTGGTCAGCTTGTGAGAAAAGGTCGTCACGGAAGATGACTTACAGCGGAGGTCAAGGAAGTCGTAGTGCTCGAGACGGTTGATAGCCTCGAGCTTGCCACCAACGTAGAATTCCTTGGCGGTGTTGAAGAGGTGTTTGACGCCCGGGTGGGTGTCATCGTCGCTGCCGAAGACATTTTTGGCCTCGTTGACCCTGTAGTGTGTCAGCACGAGTGAATTACGGACTCGGGGTTGAAACAGAGGACGTACTTGTCGGGACGGTAGATGTCGTCGATGGTGAGAATGGCAAGGTTGCGGTCGTCGCGAGAGTCGCGCAGGGTGATGCGCGCACCGGCTTTGAGGCCGAGGTCGTCAATCTGCTTCTGGTCGACATCGAGGGTGATGGGCATGCTAAAGAGCAGGCCACTGGCAAGACGGTTGTCCTTGACGACGCTGTCGATATTGTTGGTAATTTGAATCGATCGGGGGGGTTGAAGAGACTTACCTGTTGTAGTCCGGTTCGGTCATGAAGCCTGTTGCATGATGTCAGCGGGGTAAGGGAAGCGCGTCGCGGGTTGACCAACCCTCCAGAGGAGAGAAGCCGCCATTGAGAATGAGTTCCAGGTCGCAAAGGTGGCGCTCAGTGAGGACGAGAGCGGGCAGAGTCTCGGATTCTGCAGAAAGCTCAGTCTGGCGGGGGAGATCGCGCGCAAAGAGGTCCTTGAGGACGCCGCCGTGGGGAGTATTGGCCATGGTGATGTGTGTGGAGGGGTAATGGAGGGACGTCGAGAAGCGGCTTTTGTCGGATTAAAGTTGAATCGTCAGGGGGAAAAATGGCGAGAAAGGAAGGAGAAGAGTAACAGGGAGGAGGAAAAGGAATTTGAACAAGTAGAGAAACCGACGAGGCGAGAAAAAAATGAAATAGGCTTTGCGAGGACCCGAAAGTATCAGCAGCCAAAAAAAAAGCAGCAAGTCCGGAGATGCGATGGTTAGCGCGGCGCAAGGTGTCCGCAGCTGGCAATCACGCAATCGTGGGGCTCCGGGCCGTCGAGGAACGTGGTGGTCGAGTTGATGACTATAAAGGTTTATAAAGTTCGATGCAGTAGATGTTGTGAAGATTTAATTCGATTGTGGCAGGGGCTTGAAGATTAAAACAAAGGAGAGAAGAGGGGTATACACGATGTATTTGAGGAGGAGGAGGCGTCTATTAATACCGACCGTCGCACCGTCCTGAATATCGACGTTTGCTCCAGCCACGAAAGGTTCCTGTGCCTGATGATGAGTGATGCACCATGCTTGGTGGATGCATGTACAGGTACTTGGCCCCACGTTGAGATGGCGGAACTATTCTACTTGATTAAAAGCGCCTTTGCTATTTTGGTAGCCATTGTGTGAACCATTCTGTGGTAGCCATGTAACGTTGATGCTGCAAGTCATCTTTTGAACTGAAATTTAGTCAACTTTCCAAAATCAATTACCGAGTAGATTGCAAGACCTGAAAGACAAAAGTTGGCATCCATCATCTCTTTCTTTTACCTAGGTAGTTTCCACACAGCCAACTACCCGTGGTACTAGTACCTTCGGACCATCGGCCAAGCTTTTGCCAGAAAGCCTCACAATAACGTCAAGAGGGGATTCCCAATCGGGAAAGGCCGCTCATTGCACCTTGTGAGGCCACCATGAGAGCCGATGGTGCAATACCGCCCAGGCCTGATGAACAAGACGGCGCGAAATACATAAATCTGTCAAGTCCAAACATTGCAGAGCAGTGCTTGGCTGGGCTTTGTCGACATTCTTGCCCAGCCTTGCTCACCAAATGTCCCAGCCCAGTCTCACCTCACCGTCAGCGCCATCAAACGGCCCAGTCTCGCCTCTGGTATTTTCTACATTGCGTCGCGCGCTCACGGCGTCCGCTTCTTGACGGATGCCGTGTAATGCTATCCCATAGGCTGACCGTAACATTAAGATACGCATTAAGATAAGCCCAAATGAGTTTTTCTCTCTGATTTTTTCCTTCTTTCTTCACTCGTAGTTACTTTTAAATTTGTCTCTGATACTCTGTTGCCTTGCCTACACCAGTTGTGGCCCGTGCCGATAGCGACTGAATTATTTTTTTTTGCTTCACTCCTACAGTTCGGAGCAGTGTGACCTTTCTTGCCGCAGTTTCTGCATTTATAGGGTGGGTCCTTTACAGCACTGCGGAAGGTGCCCTGCAATTGCGGAATTCCGACCGGCGTCGTTTAGGTTGAAAACCTCATCGGTGTGGAAATGGAACTTTGAGAGGGTAACCAACCGTTCCAGGTCATGCCAGTTATGGCCATGAAAGTAGATGGCTAGTTTGTCCGAAGACGGTGCCATTCTGACGTGATGGTTATGAATGAAATCAGACACTCCACCAAAGTCATCTCAAATGTACTTTTACACTATTCATTAACTCTAACGTTGCCCTGCCCACGATCATGGTTATCACTGCTGGAATCATAGTCAATGTATTAGAGTTTGAAACCAGAGTCAGGTCGTTGCCGCGTCTCTTGGACAATCCCACAGTATTGAAGCTAGAGATATGAAGTCTTAGTTATCTAGCCAGTTATTCACCTGCAACGTGTTTTGAACAGAACCTGCCATGGCGTCATGAGGCATATTGAAATCTTCTACAGGGCTTTTAGGCCAGGGGCTCCAGGCCGGTATGATTAGTGCTTAATCTACCTAGCTATGTATAGTATCACGGGGTAAAGGCGACACATTTACCGATACCATTGTGTTCCGCGCCGACATCGAAAGCTGTCTTCCAGTCATCCAACTTGAACGTCCTCGTCTCCGCGAAATTGTCGCCCTTTGGGAACAAACCCCTCTCTAGCATCTTGACGAATTTGATGACACTCTCTCGATCATACATTAATTTGCCTCGAAGCATTATGCTGTTTGTCATGATCTCCGGAACCGCGATGTTCTTGGTAGATCCCATCAGGCTGACCCTCCCACCCTGACGTAGCGCTCTGATAGCACTCTTTGTATGTGTTGACATGGACGCTGATGAAGGCGTCATGTCCAAAACAGCATCAATGACACCAAATGCTAGCAAGGCAGCTGTATCATTAGTTTCGTCCCCCGTTATCTTTACCGTCTCGATATTCGCTGCTTGCGAATGTCTTTTGACATCTTCTTTCAATTTTGCCAACTTCTCCTCACTTCGGCCCATTGCAATCACTCTCGCACCCATCACTATCGCAACTTGGACACCTAAGCTGCCGTAGAATCCTGTTGCTGGGCACACGATAATCGTCTCGCCGGGTTGAAGGCTGATATCTCGTAGCCCACCATGGGGCACGAGTAGGTACGCCATGTAGACCAGGTCATTCAGTGAATATCCCAACTCACTGCATAGCCTTGCTTCATCCAGCGGAATGCAATTTTCTAGTGGAACCATGGCGTACTCTGCAAACGTTCCATCGCGCCACACATCGCGCATTAGCTTCTTGCTGCCATCGCTAGATCCCTCGTAATGTGCTGTTAAGAAGAGGCAATCTGGATCATCGCGTGCTCGTATAACGCAGTCGACGTAAACAAGTTGTCCAGGCATCAACGCTGTTGCGTCAGATCCGACTGCAGCGACATGGCCGATTGCGCCAAAACCGGCTACCAACGGTGTGGGAAACGCGAGGGGGCGACTGCCACTGTAGACCGCTCGGTGGTACGGTAGAATACCGGCCGCGACGACGCAGACAATAGCACTGCCAACAATAGCTCTTGGTGTTGTGACCACCTTGACTTGAAAGCCGGACTCGCGACTCTCCAGCACGAGGGCGCGGTGCTGAGAAGGTAGGGCAGATTGCATAATGGCGATTGGGAGATGATACAAACTTGAAGTATATCGAATGACTGCTGCGCAAGGTATTTACCAGGCTTAGAATATAAAGGTAGCTTTGGCGGCCATCCCAACTACCTTGGCCGTGAGAAGTACGATCAGTGGGTGTCAAATGTAGAGGGTCACGGGACCATGCAAGGGGATGAGGTACCCATAATAGGGGGAAATTAGTATAAGAGAAGAGGTACCCTACCCTATAAGGGTGTCCCTTAGAGCCCTTATATTATAGCTTCTTTTACTCCTTAATTAATACTATCCCTATACCTAATTACTATTCTATATAATAATTATAAGCCTAGTTAGTAATTAACTAGCTTAACTTTAATTATTTAAGATAATCTAGCTTTTACTATACCTTTAGAATTATAATTAAGTATATATTAGTTTAATAAACTTAAAAAATAACCTTTAAGGCCCTAAAGATTAAGAAGATCTTTATAACTTAAAAAATAATTATAATTATAATTTAGTTTAGAATTAAATTTACTATAAAGCTTAATAACTTAAAAGACTAAAAAGCTTAAGATTAAGATTTTAAAAATTAAGCTCTTTAGACTAAAATCTAAGACTTTATTAATCTTAATAATATAGTTATATTAGTTAAGCTAAAAATTAACTATACTCTTATTAAAGGTCTTTTTTTAATAATAATAATAATAAAAGTTATAGTCTTAGAAGAAGAAAAGACCTTAGTTAACTTAAATATTATTAATAAAAGACTTTAATATTAAAAGATACTAATATTAGAGGAATTAAGACCTAACTTCTTTATAATAACTAGGAAATAACTAGTAAGATAGGACCCTCTTAGGCTACTATACTAGTCTTAAGCTTAGGATTAAGTTATAACTCCTTATTATATTAAGATATAGTTTATCTTAAATAAATATAATTAACTAATAATAAGGTATCTAAACTAAAGTATTATTATAGCCTTATTTAAAGTTACTTTTTCTAACTCCCTCTATAAAGACTATATTTATATAATCTAAGATAATAATAATATAAGAGAATAATATCTAGAACTTACTAGAAGTATTAGATTATTAGACTATATAGCCTAGTAGGCCCTAATAGACTATATATAAGACTTCTTAGACCTTTAGAAGTTTAAGAATATAATAGTTAATAAGTAAGCTTAAGACCTTAAGCTTATTTTATAAAAGTACTAAAGGAAAGATATCTAAAGGTATAATATTAAATAAATAATAATAGAGGAGGTCCTTAGGGTTATTTAGACTAGATTTTATACTAATAGCTAGATCTTTAATTTAGATATTTAAAAAGACTATATTATTATAATTAATAAGCTTTTAGACTAGCTTATTAGGTTAGTCCTAAATAACCTAATAGTAAAGGTAGTGGTAGTAACTAACTTTTACCTTAACTAATAGTAGTCCTCTATACTTATAGCTACTAGGAACTTAGCTAATTCTATAAGACCCCCTTAAATAAAGGTAAACTATAACTTCTATAGAAAAAGGTATTAAATTATAAATATAGCTAACTATTAGAAGTCTTACTTTATAGTCTTACCTTATATATACCTACTAACCCTATTAAGCCTACTTTTAAGTAAGATAACTAAAGAAAAGGCTATAAAGGTAGTAGCTAAGGCGCTAAAGGCTATATAAGATACTATAGTTATAGCCTAATAGGTAAAAAATACCTTATTTACTATAATAATAAGGTATATATTTATATTATTAGGGAACTTAATACCCTAGCCCCTTATAAAAAAGAACTTAGTACTATTAGACTTAAGTGCCTAGAACTATATCTTTAATAATAGATTATAATTCTAGATACTAAATTTAGGTAAATAAGAAGTCTTTAGCCTATTTAATAAGCTAGTTAAAGCTAATAGTTTAGGAGAAGTCCTCTTAAGACTAGATAATAGAAACTAGCTTTTACTTATAAATATAATATTTTACTTAAACTTAGTATAAAATATTATCTTAAAGAATATTCTAAAAATAAAAAGTATCTTCTAGTATACTAAATATAACTTTATCTATTAATAATAGAATAGAAGGGCTATTAAGATCTTTTAGGTTATCTAGGCTAATTAATAATTATTAATTCTTATAAAGAGAGACTTTAGAGCTACTTTTATATCTTTAAGGGTGCCTAAGTTATTAATAATAACTAATATTAACTTATAGTATAATAGGTTAGGTTACCTAGGCGTTAAGGCGTTTAACTAAATACTTAAAAATATAATTAGTACTAAGGTTAAAGGCTAACCTTTATAAGGAGCTTATAAGGTCTATAATACCTTAAAGGCTAAGAAAATTATTTTAAGAGTTCCTTATAAAAAGAGCTTTCTAAAAATACCCTTTATAATTATTTTTATAGATTTATTCTAATTTAATAAGGCCTAGAATTCTAACTATTATATATAGCTAGTAATATACTATTTTATAAGCTTTAGGATTACTATAATACTCTATAAAAAGACTACTTTTTATAATACTCTACTTTCTTTAATTAATACTATAAAAAGGTATTATAATATTAATTTATATACTATTTTAATAGATAATAAGAAGATATTCTTTTAGGCCTAAAAAGAATCCTTTTAGGCTACTAGTATTAAATTTAAGCTTAATTCCCTTAACTATACTTACTATAGAGATTACTAGGAATAGTCTAGTAGAGTTATAAAGGAATTAGTAACCCTCTTATACTTATAAACTAGCCTCTTTTTTAACTTCTAGAATTTAATTTACTAAATAGCTATTTATCTCCTAAACTAATATTTTTACTAATAAACTAGCTAAAAGACACTACTTAAGATAATATAAACCTAGCTATAAGAGAATTAAAGTAAATAAAAGTATCTTACTTAAGATTAATAGCTTAACCTAGTAAACCTAAGGGTATTTAGCTATAAGGCCTTTATCTTAACTTATAAGAGAATAATAAGTTAAGCTAATAAGCTAGAATAAAGGGCTTATATTAGCTATTTTATTAGAATTATATCTTCTATATAATACTTAGTTTAGGTATCCTTAGTAAGAGGTACTAAGATTATTAATTTAAGTTATATTATATTTAATAAGACCTTATTTTATTCTAATAAAGAAGCTTCTTAGTAATATAATTATTACTAAGGGAGAAATAACTAAAATATATAAAGTATTTACTACTACCTATAAGACTATTAGGCTAGTTTATAATACTAATAAAAGTATAGTCCCTTTAAGGGTATAGTATATATATAAAGTATTTATTAACTCCTAATTAAGAGGTTTATAAAGTTAAAAAAGTATAATATTAAATAAGGGCTTAAATAATTAGTAATAATATTACTTACTAAGTTATTAAAGGTTCTATATTAGGTAAAGATATTATTAGAGACTAAAGAAAACTATATAAGGCTTTTAATTATAAGGTAAATAATAAAAATTAAATATAAAAAAAGTAAAAAAGTTATTCTTAAAAACTATAAAAGGACTTTATTCTTTTATACTATTCCTTATAAATAAACCCTAAAGGTAATTAAATTTAACTAATATAATCCTCTTTATATAATAAGAAAAATAAATAACTATAAAATAGTAATAAGTCCTATATAAATAACTCCCTTTATCTTTTTAACTTAAAATAAATACCTAAATACCTAATAATAAAAATAAATAATAAACTTTTCCTCCTAAATTTATATACTAATTAATCTATTCCTCCTTAGCTTCTAGTAAAGCTTATAAGTAAATCTTACTTTACTTTAGAGTTTAGTTCCTCCTTTCCCTCTATAGCCTTATCTTTAGTAACTTATCTATTAATAATAGCTTCTTTAGTAATAGCCTAGCTATTAATAGTAGCTTATTCCTTAGTAATAACTTTCTTAATAATAGCTTATAACTCTTTAGCCTTCTTAAGCTTCTTAGTATACTTAATTAACTATTCCCTAATAATCTATAAAACTTTCTTTATATTAGTAGCTTTAGAATCTATTTAAGCCTCTAGTTATAATACTAAGGTCCTAGCTAAGGATAGGTATATAGTTTAGTATATAGTAATAGCTTTATAGACTCTAGCCTATATACTAGTAGTAATTAGACTATTTAGGATAAAAGGGATTAAGGATCTTTTTAAGGTAGTATTATATAAAGCCTTTACTAGTTATACTTATACTATATCTCCTTTTAATAGCTAAATAATCCTAATAAATATAGTTCTTAATAAGCCTATTTTCTTTTTACTTAGCTAAAGTACTAAAATATATTTAGTATAAGATAAAGTCTATTTTCCCTAGTTCTAAAGCTAATATATATACTAAGAATATAATATAAAGTTATTAATATTAAGGCTTAGGTTAAATATATTATTAGCTAATTCTAAGCTATTTATATATATAAGTTATTTATAAATTAACTTATCTTAATCCTTAATAATACTTAAAGCTTACTTATCTTTATTAGTATCTTAGCTTATAATAATAGCTTTTCTAATTACCTTCTTAAATTCCTTTAAGATTAATAACCCTTATATAATCTAAATATCCCTTAGCTTATAAATAGCCTAATCCTTTATAATAAAGGCCTATTATAAGGTTATAAAATATTAGGAGACTTAAGATATTATTAATAAAGTAAACTCTTAAGTAGTTAAGAAAAGTTACTAATAGGTACTTAGTATTCTAGTAGTTATAAATTCTTTACTTAATAACTACTTTAGCTTCTAATCTAGAGGTCTTATCTTCCCTAATTAAGCTAAAGGGCTTTTAGGGGTATTAGGGCTTAAAGGGTTTACTAGCTTAAAACTTTACTTACTTTAGTTAGTACTTTATATAGCTATAAAGCCTTATATAGGACCTAGGCCTACTATTTAACTATTAAAACTAGTAGATCTATATCTTAAATATATAGTCCTTTTCTTTTATAACTAGTCCTAACTTAAGAGACCTTTTATATTACTAGGTCCCTCTACTAAAGATGTCTAAAGATTAAGGTATTATAAGTATTTATTTATATTTATAATATTAGAGAATAAAATACTCTTTATTCCCTTAAGATAAATAAATATAAACTTATAAAAGCCTCTAATAAACTTTAGGTTTAGTAAAGGATAATACTATTTTTCCTAATTATTTATAAAGAATATACTAATCTAATCTTTTAAGAGTTTCTTATTTATTTTATATAAAGCTAAACTACTAAATATAGACTACCTAGTTAGCTTTAACTTATAAAGCTTATCTAAGCTATTACTAATAAATCTAAGCTAATAGGTCTATAAGAGTAGCTTCTTAATTCCTAACTTATTAACTAGTATATAGTATAAAATATTTACTTAGAAATTTTTATTTAAGACTTAAGTTAAGTATAGTCTATCCTAGTCTATCTAGTATAACTTAAAGAGGTTTAGATTATAAGGTTCTTATATAATAGCCTATATAAGGTTATTTATAAATAAGTTAATTAGCTTATTTAACTATTTCTTCCCTTATATCTTACTTATTAGCTCTAATAGGGTATTACTAGTATAGCTTTATAGTAATAGTATAATATTATAAATCCTTAAATAGCTATAAGACTACTTATTCCCTTAATTACTAATATTAGGGGTAAATATAAGGAAACTATAAGGGAGTTATATATTAGTAAGCTACTAATAAAATATTAAGGCTATAGCTTTTATCTTTATATTTCTCCCCTCTAAAATAAAGTTAAAGATCTATAAAACTCCTAATCTCCTATTAAATACTATAATAACCTAGTACCTTCCTTTATTAAGGTTCTAATAACTTATAAAGTTAACTAGGCTAACCTAGAACCTATAGCCTAGTAGACCCTACCTATAATATAATCTATCCTTAATTAAGCTTCTAAAGGGTAATACTTTTTTTATAAACTCCTAATTTTATTTTATTTTATCCTTAAGCTTATTAAGCTTATATATATATAATTAAGAATAGTCTTTAATTAGAAATTTAATAAGAATAACTATAATAACTTCTTTTAATCTTTAAATAATAATCCTTAGTATAGCTAAAAGTAAGGTGCCTTTAGCCTATTTATATTTTAAAAGTATATTATAAAGCTTAAAGTATAATATAAAATAATCTTTTTAGGTTTCTTCTTTAATTATAAAGTAGTTTAATATATAGTAAAAGCTTTTTTAAATATCTTAAAAGAGAGGATCTTTATAATTAGGGGGCTAGATAGGTTCTTCTTTTAGTTAAGTAGACTTTAGGTAAAAGATTAGTAGATATTATAAGTAAGATTTAGTAATAAGTAAGTTAATTTACTTTTTTTTTTAAGAAAGTAATATAGATAATTACTACCTTTTCTTTTAACTTTAAGATAAAATAATATAGCTATTCTAATAAAGAAAATAAATATAAAAAAGAAAATAATAATAAAAATACTTATATAATAAAGTAAAAAATTAGAAATTAAATAAGTATTTCTTAGTATATAAAAGAAAAAGAAAATAAGTATAATAAAATAGTAGGTTATAAATTAAGTTATAAAGTATAAAGAAAAATAAAATAAAGTATATAAAAATAAATTTTTTACTTAACTAATAAAAAATAATAAAACTCTTAAGGGTATTAAGGTAATAATAGACTTTAAAGGTTATAGCCTTTAAGGCTAAGATTAGGGGTTTAGAGGGGTAAAGTAGAATATAAAGAGCTTTAGAGAGATAAAGGAGGGAAAAGAAGAGGGAAGAGGATTTAAAGAAGAATAAGGTTTATATAAGTACCTTAATTACTAATTAACCTAGTAACTTAAGTATATAAGGCTACTAGTCTATACTAGTTAGTAGCTTTATTATAATAAATATATATAAGATTATTATATATTCTTAATAGCTAGAATAACTAATATACTCCTCCTCTTATATCTTCTCTTTTTTAATAATTTCCTCCTTTTCTTTTTCTTTTCTTTTTTTTATCCTCCTAATTAACTTACCTAGTAGGTCCTCTTATATCCTTATTTACCTTAACACTTCTTTACTTAATTATCTCTTAGGTCCTTTAATTAAATTTAAGACCCTTAAAATACCTAACTAGAAGCTTCTTAATATCTATACTTTTTTTAATACTATACCTAATATAGTAGACTTCTATAATTATTATTACTTATAGTAAATAGTAAATAATAATTATTATTATAATAAGCTTTAAGTCCTTTATATAAGTATTCTATAACCCCTAATCTCCTATATAGCTAATAATCTAGGCTATAAGAGACCTTATTCTCTTTATTATAGGTAATAGAGGTTATAATATATATAGGACTCCTCTTTACCTTAAGCTTATATTTTACCTAACTATACTAAAAGACTAGGTATTAATAATATACTTTTAAAAGTATTTTTATTCTTCTAATTAAGTATTTTAGAGGATAATTACTAAATATACTCTTTTTTCTAAGGTATAGAGTATATACCTCCTTACTAAGGTTAGGACTCTCTTAGGCCTTATCCTTAGATTAGTATCTAATTATATTAATAAGTAAAAGGCACTCTTAATCTAAATATATAATTATTAAAACCCTTAATTTTACTCTTATTACTTAACTACCTTTATATTAAATATTACCTTAAAATATTCTTATATTTTATACCCTTTTTAGGATTATATCTCTATTCTAGGCGTTCTTAGTAAATTATATAGTAACTATATTTAGTAAACTATTAATTAGTAATATAACTAATAACTTTACTTAGAGTACTAAAAGCCTCTAGAGGGTTAAGATAATAGTAAATATAGCTTATATAGAGATTAGGTTACTAATATTTAGCTAATTTTTCTTTATCTTACTTAGCTAAACTAATAATCTACTTTCTAAATTTACTATTAGTTATTCTTAAAAACTATAAATAAGTTAAGAGTTATTAAGTAGTAATAAAAGCTTTCTCTTAATAGACTAAGTATAACTTTATATAAATAGAAAAATAAAAAATAAAATATAAAGAACTAGCTATATTATTTATAATTAGGGCTTTTTATTATATACTTTCTTTTAATAATAATAATTAATACTTTTAGTTTTATTTTTTTACTTTATTATTATCCTCCTTATAAGTTTCTTTATAAAAGCTAGAAACTTAGAGTTTAGATTATAGCTTTATATTAATTAGTATCCTTATCTTATATTATAAGTATATTTATAATAAGTCCTCCCCTCTTAAAGCTAGCTCCTTATAGCCTTTCTTATAGTCTTTTATATTATAAATTATAATATTATAATTTATTATTTTATAATTTATCTAAATTAGGAGTTCCCTTATTATCTTCTAAGATATATTTATTACTCTTACTATTACTTTTAGAGTTATCCTTTAAGGGATTAGTTTAACTATTATCTTCTTTATAAAACTACTACCTTACTTTATCCTTTTAGAATACCTTTAGTTAATTTATAATATATATTCTAGGTAGGTTAATTTTATCTAAGGTCTTAAGATAGTATACTTTTATCTTATTATTATATCTTATTACCTTATAAAGACCTTACTAATATAATTTTACCTTTATATCCTAAGATAGGTTATTATTTTAGACTATATTATATACTAAGACTAGTATACCTACTAGTATTAGGCTCTTTTATAATTAGAATCTATTTTATTAGTCTATCTAGGCTATTAATTACTTTTAGAAGCTAAAGACCTTCTTATATATAGCCTCTATATCTTTATAGTGCTTTAAGAGGACTCTTACCCTAGCTTTAAATAGAGCCTGCCTTCTTTCCTTTTACTAGGGTCCTCCTCTTCCCTCTTTTTTCTTAACTATTAATCCCTATATCCTTAAGACCTTAGTCTTTAGTTATATTAGTTAAATTATTACTAAGAGTAGTTAGGTCTCTTATTATAATAAAAGACTCTTTTTTATAACTCTTTAGTACTCTAATACTACTAAATAGTATAAATAATACTATAATTAGAAGTTTTAAGGTATAGAATAATTAAAATAGTATAAAGTAAAGGTAATATTTCTTTAAAAAATTAAATAGCTTTTAATTAACTTACTATTTATTAAAGAAGGGAGGGGGTTTATTTATTATAAATATTATAATATCTCCTTTTCCTTTATATTAATTATTAGGTTTATAATCTTTTTACTTTTAATTATTTCTATTAGGATTTACCTTAATCCTTATCTCTATTTATTCTTAATATTCCTCTCTAATTAAGGTATCTTTATAGGCTATTTACTTAGTATCCTAATATTATAAGGTAATATAGTTATTATCTAGATTAAGAGTATTTAAATACCTTAGAAGAGTTTTTTAAAGAGCCTAGGCTAAGAGTAGTTTATTTCTTAAATAGTATAATAACCTAAGATACTTTATATTTAGCTTTTAAAGTCTAAACCCTTTTTAGCCTACTAATCTTATATTCTTTAGCTTTCTTATCCTTCTTTAATTAAGAACACTTTAATCCTTATCCTAGTTCCTTACTTACTTAACCTATACTTTATTTCCCTAAATAAAGACTCTATCTATAGGCTATTTACCTAATACTCCTATACTATAAGATAATTTAATTATATTCTTAATTATAGTACTTTAATTATATTAATAATATCTTATTTAATTAGACTAAGAGTAAGTCTTTTATAGTTAATATTATAGTTATATAATTATTTACTTTCCTTTATAATAAGCTAAACTCCCTTTTATAGGTACTAATCTTATAATTACTAGTCCTAGTATTTTCTTAGTAAAAAACTACTTTAATCTTTATTTATTTATATAATATTCTATTTATAATTCTTCTCCTAATCTTAGATATTATTATAAGTTATTTACCTACTATTTCTTTATCTATATCCTAGTTTAGTAATAAAACCTTCTTATAATTATAAAGCCTAGTAACTATTATAACTTAAGATAAACTATCTTTAAATCTTTATATATTATTAAGCTTATTAACTCCCTTAATAGCTTTTCTTCTAAGTACTTATTATAATAGCTCTTTAGTACTCTTAACTAATAATTAAAGGTATTCTAATTATTAACTAAGGTTTCTCCTTACTATAACCTTTATTATAATTATTACTAAAGGAGAAATAACTAAAATATATAAAGTATTTACTATTACTTATAAGACTATTAGGCTAGTTTATAATACTAATAGAAATATAGTCCCTCTAAGGGTATAGTATATATATAAAGTATTTATTAACTCTTAATTAGGAGGTTTATAAAGTTAAAAAAGTATAGTATTAAATAAGGGCTTAAATAATTAATAATAGTATTACTTATTAAGTTATTAAAGGTTCTATATTAGGTAAAGATATTATTAGAGACTAAAGAAAACTATATAAGGCTCTTAATTATAAGGTAAATAATAGAAATTAAATATAAAAAAGGTAAAAAAGTTATTCTTAAAAACTATAAAAGGACTTTATCCTTTTATACTATTCCTTATAGGTAAACCCCAGAGGTAGTCGAATTTAACTAATATAGTAAGTAGTAAAATCTACTAAGGCTTCTAAGACCTTAATTCTAGATAAAGTAGCCTTTAAGTAAAATCTAGGGTATATTATAAATATAGCTTTTTCCTTATTAAATATAAGTACCTTTAACTTAGTAATAATCTTAAGGGGTACCCTATAATTTATAGAAAATTAGACTATAGCTATACTAGAGATTAGTATAGACTCTAATAGTAAGGAAAATCTAAAGTAGTAAAAGTAGCTAATTTTACCTCTAGCTAATAATAATAACCTTAGATTACCTTAACTAATAATACTAGCTATAAATAAGCCTAAATATACTCTTCTTATACTATAAGAATCTATATTTAACCTAGAAGACTTTAAGGATAATAATAATAACTAAGGAGATAGCCTAATATATACTATAATTACTACTATTACTAAACCTCTTATTAGTTAATTATATAAAGACTTAATATTTAAAGTACTTAAGAATTATAAAGAAATATAGTCTTATACTTATTAGGAATAACTATATAAGACTATAATAGTTAAAAATTAATAAATTCTAGTTATATAAGTTATAAAGCTTTATAATAACTATTTTTAGCTATATACTAGCTAACTCCTTAACCTTTATTAGGTATATACTTATAAATTTAACTCTTAGGGGTATCTTAAGAGGTATAAAACTTAGCTATATATATAAAAAGACTAGTAACCTATATTCCTCCTTATAAAAGTAGCCCTAACTTTAGTTATATATATATTCTAGTTAATAATAGCCCTAATAACTACTTTTAACTTAAAGTTAGCTTAATATAACTTTATTAATACCTTCCTTAATATATTACTTAATAAAAAAATCTATACTTAGCTACTACCTAGCTTTTCTTAATATTATAAATACTAAAAGCTACTAAGGGCCCTTTATAGCCTTAGGAGGTTATTATTATTATAATATAATAAACTATTAGGCTTCTTTAAGTTACTTAGATTTAAGGTATATCTTAAAGACCCTTATATTATAATTAAGGGTAATATTATTATATTTTTCTTTATAAATAACCTAATTATTTTATATTATAAGTTAATAAAGGAAGACTTTTTTACCCTATATAAAGTAATTATAACTAAATATAATATTAAAGCCCTAAGTAACTTTTACTAGTTCTTAGCTATTAAAATTATTAAGGATTAAGAAAATAAGAAAGTCTAGTTATTCTAGAAGTTATATATTTAAAAGATTACTTATAGGTTTAGTTATTATAATAAAAAGAAGGTCTTTATACCTCTATTAATAAAGCTACTTATTACTAATAAAGGTATAATAAAGAAGGAGGTTATTACTTAATTTTAATTAATTATTAGCTCTATTAAGTATCTAGCTATTATTACTTAACTAGATATTATCCTTATTATCTTAAAACTCTCCTAATTCTTTATTAACCCCTCTTAATAATATATTAACTAAGGGCTTAATTATATTTAATACCTTAACTAATCCTAAGACCTTTATCTTATATTTAATAATAATAAAAAAGAATTAATAGTATATATAAATATAGTTTTTACTAATAACCTTAATAACTAAAAAAATACCTAAGGTTATATTTTATATTTATTTAAAGGCCTTATTTTTTATTATTTAGTAAAGTAGAATATTATAATAACCTTATTAACTAAAGCTAAGCTCTTAGCCTTATCCTAAATAGCTAAGGAAATTATAGCTTTTTAGTATTTTTATAAGAATATAAAGTTCTTCTTTAATAATAAAATTAAGCTATTTTATAATAACTATTAGATAATTTACCTTATTACTAAAGACTTAATTAAACTTATTATTAAACTCTAGTATATTAATATTTATAACTATTAAATATACTAAGAGGCTAAAGCTAGTATATTTAACCTATAGTAGAAGGCTATAACTAAAATAATAATAAATAGCCTTATAAAGGCTCTTAGTAGGTAGAAATTTAATAAATTTATTAAGATACTTAGGCTTAAGGTAAAACTATTATTAGCTTAAGTAGCTTAATTAGTTACTTAAGGACTAAGACTAATATTACTTTAATTACTTAAAGAAGAGGATATTAATTAGCTAAAATAACTAAAATTTAGCCCTACTAATAAATTCTAGTAGCTAAGCCTAGTACTAGTACCTACTTATTAAGGCTAATTAGTAATATTCTTATAAGGCCTAAAGTAACCCTTTATTAAATAAAATAAGTATACTTATTATTAGCTAAGTAGTTAAGTAATTTATAAGGGTTAAAGCTTATATATTATAATAATAATTACTAAGTTAAGTTTATATATATAACTTAAGTATTTTAGTTAAAAGATATTAAAATAATAAAAAACCTAAGTATATAAATTATAAATTAAATAAGTTATATAGCTTTTATAATAATTAGTTTTTTTTTCTTTTTATAAAAAAATTAAGTTTTTATTATTATTTATAATAACTTATATATTTTTTATATTAGTTAGTAAGTAGTTTTTTATAAATACTAGCTTAATTAAGGGTTTAAGTCTTTATACTATGTCGGTCGGATTTGACCACCTCTAGGGTTTACCTATGAGGAATAGTATAAAAGGATAATGTCCTTCTATAGTTTTTAAAATAACTTTTTCGCCTTTTTTATATCTAATTTCTATTATTTACCTTATAATCTAGAGCCCTATAAGGTTTTCTATAGTCTCTGATAATATCATCACCTAATACGAAGCCTTTAATAATTTAGTGAGTAATAACGCCGCTAATTATTTAAGCCCTTATTTAATACTACGGATTTTCTACGATGTTAACCTCCTAATCAGGAGTTAATAAATGCTTTACACACATATAAAACCCTTAGAGGGACTGCATTTCTATTAGTATTATAAACTAGTCTAACAGCCTTATGGGTGGTAGTGGATGCTTTATGTGTTTTAGCCGTTTTCTCCCTCAGCAATAATCATAATACTAATATTATTTTTTTACTTATTATTATATATAATAAAATACTAAAAAATACTAAAAATAAGGATTATAAGGTATTTTTAAGGAGTTAATTATAAAGTAATAAAAGCTAAGGGGGTATATTAAATATAGAGGGTTATAAGACTATATAAGGGGATAAGGTACCTATAATAGGGGGAAATTAGTATAAGAGAAGAGGTACCCCACCCTATAAGGGTGTCCCTTAGAGCCCTCGCGTTATAGCTTCTTTTACTCCTTAATTAACACTATCCCTATGCCCAATCACTATTCCGCGTGACAGTGGGTTTGTGGCGACGTACTATTTTAGTAAGCAAGGCAGGTTAAACCGAGGACGGTTAAACCCTCGGATGTTGGTTAGTGATACCCGAAACTCGGCCGATCTCCACCTATATCTCAGAGAAAGTTCTACGAGCCCTATCCTTGGCCAAATCCTCGGAGGGGTAGATATATTGCTGATGATGGACGAGCATGCCATATGTATTCTGGAGATGGGCAGCATAAACTAATGGGGTTGAACAGCGCTATCACTAGCGTCTAATTCCAGGGCTCAGCAAGTAGAGACATCTCAGAATCACCATTCCCCACTTATTAAGAGTTCTACCAGGGCTCGCGCTCCCGTTCCTTTTCCTTGCCCTCGGGCGACGAAGCGCAAAAGGCGAGGACGCGGGCGAAGCGCGAAGTCGTCTTTTCTCAGGACGGCCCGTCGGAGCTCTGGCTAGTGTAGGCAGTGGTGGTGTTGGACTCGGTCTGGGTAGCGGATGAGCAGGTTTCGTTCAAGGCTAATCTGCAGGGCGGGCAGGAGGTAAACAGTATGTCAACGGCTTTCGGTGTTTGGCGGAGGCTGATCAAGGAACACTCCAACTCAGCCAAGGGAATCAAATGAGGAGGAGGATCTCCCCGGGGGAGGGGGAGGCAGGAACGGGCCCGACTTATATCAACCGGAGCAGAATGGAAAGCGTCCCGTTTGCAGACCTTTTTCCCTGCAAAAGAGTCTCGTCTTGACGCGTCTTGACGGGTTTTCTGTCCCATATAATTGACAAGCCAATGTCCGATAGGATGGGTGTGCCAGGCATCAGCACATTCCAGATCTGTGGGCGTCGTCGATACGCTGTGACATTGGTCAACTCCTGATCTTGTCAAACAGTTTTCTTTAGAACCACCCAATGGCCAATCTTGGCCCGTTAATAAGTGCGGCAACCAATCACTGTTGGTGTTCAGCCCACCCGGCATGGTTCCACTTTGCATGTCACGAGTCCACGACCCATCTCAGGTGTCAAAACCAATGGAATGGGCATCAAACAGAGAGGACAACCAATTTCTCGAGATGAAACGGAAATTTCTTTGAAACAAACAACAACGGCAAGAATTCTTTTTTCAACCATTATAACTGCTGCATTTCAACGTATACGTCGCCGTCCTTTGCAACAGCACCGTTGGCGAGCTTCAGCAGACCAGCGCTAGCGATTTAGCAGACGTTGGCGGGCATTTATTAGCAGAAATAGCAGTACTCTTAGCAGATTCGACTCCACTAAAAGCAGGGGCTTTCCCGCCCGTAATCCACTAAAGCTCAGCAGAAACAAAGCTGTACCTACGTGATTTAGTACAGGTACTAACTAAGGTAGGTACCTCCTCGTTCTCGGGCATCAAGTATTCGGACATTTTGCAGGTAAACAGTTGGCATTTTCACCCAGCTTATGATACCTTGCCATCGCTCGCTTCACCTTTGTTTGCCCACGCCCTTTGTTGCCCCGACTTTCCCATCACAATCCAACTGTCGCTTGATACCTCCATCGAACCGCCTCGCGACGAGAAGTCGTCTCCCTTAGTCATTAGCCGTTGCTACCGCCTCTCCTTTCTCCTTGTCGGCGCGCATTGTTGTGGCCATTATTAGTGGGCTGGACAACGCTTGGGCTTGTAGCATCCCGATACGAAGTCGATGAAACACGCCAGTTTTATCCTGCTTTTGCGACGAACACGTTCGTCTCCCCAGGCGCCCTTGCACCAAAGTTCGATGCGATAGACTGCTCTCCTCCGGATATCTCGCATTGCTGCCTGGCCATATCCGAAAGCCCCCGTTATCCTCGATCCATCGTCATTCCTGCCCGAGAGCCTCCAGTAATACCCGCACCCGTGCGTGCGGCTCGCCCATCGCAGCAGACATGCTCGTTGACAGCAGGCCAACGCGGTTCTTGACCAGCGTGCTTCTCTTGCTTGCTTGCTTCTTCGCTCTTCTGACATGCGTCGTCGCCGCCGCCGACGACTCTAAAGTCATCAAGGGCTATGACTTCAACGGCGACATTCAGAAACTAGACATTGCCCCCCGACCCTCTCTCTACTCGGGTGGTTTCGCAGACTGCCTCCGCGGTGGCAGCTTATTCAACTTTTCCACCTTTGACGTCGCCTACTATTCCGATACGGACCACCATACAATCTTCTTCCATCTCGATGGAGCTAGCAACATTCGAAAGGAGTCGCTCGCCGTCCATCTCTCCATACAAGCCTACGGCGAGACGCGCTTCAACATGACCTACGATCCTTGCAAAGCCCACATGGACACCTTATGTCCCCTGACCTCGGAAAATCGCATCGCTGCATTCGCCGTTGTTCCATTATCCGCCGATGATGTATCTGGCATGCCCCAGGTCTCCATGGGCATTCCTGACTTTGAAGGCTTTGCCCGCATTCAAATCTTTGCCAATTCTACACAGACCGAGATTGGCTGCTTCCAGGCCGTCATGTCCAACGGAAAAACGCTGTCACAGCCCGATGCCATTGGAACTACCGTTGGAATCTTCGTCCTTGCCGCTGTCCTCGCCTCCTTCATCACCGCCGTCTATGGCGTTAGTGTGCCGCATATGCGCATGCATTATGCCCACTCCTTTTCCGTCCTCGTCGTTTTTGAGACTTTTCAATACATCTTCTTTTCTGGTGCACTCTCTGTCAACTGGCCTAGTGTGTTGCCAGCATGGTGGAGCAACTTTGCCTGGCCTTCCGGCATGTTTGCTACCCACAGCCTCGTCAGCTCCATCAGCTCCTTTACTGGCAATGTTGTAAGCGTGAGCCAGGTTGGAGGTGCCGGATCTGTGCCTATCAACAACAACGGTGGCTTAACGCAACAAATATATGGACGCGCAAGTGATAACAGCGGGGAGCAGCCCTCGTCAGCCACCGACCTCGACGACTACGCCTGGGGCGGCGAACCCAATACTCCGGGCATGCCCATGCCAGGGACCTGGCCAGGTCTTCCCGGAACACTTTCCGAGGTCAATATTCCGCCGGCCGAGGCCTTTACATTGGCCCTAATCTGGTTCCTGGTCATGATTGGTTTAGTTGTAGTCCTGATTGTTCTTTTCAAACTTACACTGGATTTGATGATCAGACTCAAGCTACTCAAGACGGATGGCTTCAATTATTTCCGTAGTCATCTGGGTGGCTACCTGGCCTCTGCCTTGCTACGCACCTGCTTCATTGGCTTTTTTGTCATGACCACGCTCGCAATGTATCAATTTTCTCTCCGTGGGCCCGACGGGCCGACTGCCATCGCTGCCATCGTCTTTCTACTCTTCGTCGTCGGTATCGGAGGCTTGGCGGGATACGCCTGTTACTTTCGCCTTCGACACGGCAAGTACTCTACCGCACCCGATGCCATCCGATTCGAAAGCGCAACTGTCTTTAAAAAGGTTCCGTTTGTGTCTGCCATCCGAAACAGCGAACGCGGTGAGCAGGAGACGGCTGAGCAACGCCGCTTATACGTTTCGGTGCCCATAACAAGAATCATCTACACCGACGACGACCCGAACCGCCTGACTGTCCACCAAGACGCCGGTTTTATCAAGCGATTTGGCTGGCTGTCTGGTCGATATCGCCGTACTCGCTGGTGGTACTTTGCCTTTTATTTGGGATACCAGTTTATTCGTGCATGTTTCATTGGCGGTGGTGTTCGTACGCCTTTGGCTCAAGTATTCGGGCTATTCTTGTTTGAGATTATCGCATTCTTCGTCACGATCAAACTAACAGCTTTCGAATCCTCTCGCAACACAGTGGTCGCCGTCTGGATGCTGTCCGTGGCAAAAGTCATCACCACTGGCCTATCCATTGCATTTATTGCCGATTATAACGTGAGCCGCATCGGCGCAACCGCAATTGGCCTCATAATTGTTGTGGTGCAAGCATTCCTTGCAGTTGTCGTTTTGATACTGGCGGCAGTTGGCATCATCTCGTCATGGATGTCGCTGTCGCGTAACAAGGAGGAATTCACCGAGCCGTTTGTTGATATGCGCGTCAACTATTTCGAGCATATGCAAAAGCGCACGGACGACCTCCCTGCGCCGCCCAAGCCGGAAGAGACGGAGCCTGTGCCGGTCGAAGCAGGTTTCAACGTGCGCAATGTTCGACGAGCACCCAAGATTGAGGATGAGGATGAGCTGGGAGACATGTCGCTACCAAAGCCCGGATTTACGGCGCAGGCTGGTGGTAGTGGCCAGCGCAGCCGCGCAAACAGCGCCAGCTCGCGTTACTCTGTCAGTGGTATTCCCCGCGCCGCTCGTGTTCATCGAGCTTCGTGGAGTTCAAAGGAGTTTGCCCAGATGCAGGCTGAAATGACAAGTCGGCCGGAAAACCAGCGAGGCAACCGTTCTAGAAGCAACTCGCAGCGCTTGTCGTCGTCAAACATTGCTGCCGTGCTAGCCACCGACTGTCCAGGCACCAGCACGCCCGTTCGAAGACCAATGACTCCCACGCGTGAATCGACGGAAGATGCGAGAGAAAACGTAGAGACTACCGCGTCTGAGACGGCACCGACAAAGCAGGGTGATGTACAATGTGACGAAACGATGGAAGAGCCCCTGCAGGCTGAGAAAAAGGAGGAGACTGCTTCGTCCGACCAGACAGAGCAAGTGACTGTTGGAAATGAAAAGACAGCCGAGGCCATTGTCGAGAATGAGCCTGCCGTCAAGTCCGAAAAGACAGCCGACAACACGACGACTGTATGAGGAAGATGCAAGCGTGCGTGGAGATTTTAACCTAATTTTTTTTTTAGAGACTGCTCCCTGACAGTATATGTATTGCAGGGACATGGGGCATGGATACACTTGGCAGCGCATATTCTACTCGATTTGCCCGTGGGCGTTTTTTGTATTTTGGTCTGTCTGCAGGAGCACTTTTGATGCTGCGCGTTTTATGAGTGATTGCGTGTCCGCACGAATCTTGTATATATTTCTTTATGAATATTCAAATGATGTCAAAGAATTGGACAGGCCGCTGGAGGCACTCGCGAGACTGCACGCATTCTGGAGTCTCGGAAAAGACGTTTGTGTGATGATTGTTCAACAATGCCTCCTTTTTTCCCGCTGATGGAGTAAAGGGTCGGACGGCAAAAACGATCTAGGTAGAAGCTGGGTCATACAGCGGAGAAATTCGAAGCTAACGCAACGGTGCCGAGTATTTAGTTTTATTTTATTTGTATACCCCGCCATGTACCGTAGAAGTGGCAGTCATGCAGAGAGCCAGGCTGTGTTGGAATCAGAAAGTAGCTGGTTGTAATCGCCCTACATCCCAGGATCCCCAGACGTGCTGACTACAGTGTGTAGACTCATCATAAGCGAAAAAAGGTGTGCATCATGGCTATTCATTCCATGCTCTTCTTGTGATGCAGATCGTATTCAACTCTATCCCGTCCATCATTCGTCCTCATTCTTTTTTTTTTTGTGTCCCTTCCTTCGTAATCGGTGCCCTGCCCATTTTCGTTTCGGGATTCGCCAATGTCATTGCATCTTTTGATAACTGTCCAGGAATTTGAGCGAAGCGCTCTTAAACGAGTTCATAAAGCCAACAGGCTCCGTGTCGCCGGCCAGCGAATCGTGCAGCCTCATCAGCTTGAGGATGCTGTGCGCAGCCTCCTCGCATATCTTGCCCGGCGGGCTCCCGCAGCTGATGACAATGGTCGGGTCCATCATGTACGGCGAGAACAGGCACAGGATGCAAAAGTGATAGTACGTGCTAGAACTTTGCATTAGCATTCTCGCAATGTCTAGCGTAGTTTCCTCTTTGTGTCTTTCGGTTTCACAGTGTGGAAATGACATACTGCACAAAGTAGATGAGGGGCTCGCGACCTGTATACGCCTCCGAGTATTTGAAAAAGTTTTGGTACCATTCGAGACCTTTAATGTACGTCACGGTGGCGTCGGCAAAGGTGCGATCCTTTTCTGGCACGCAACACGTCTTGTAAACTTGCTCTACCAGCTGGTATAGCTCTGCCGCGACCACGTAAATGTCGTCTCCGCGGGCGTCGGGCTCCGGAACAAAGACGTCGTTGACTATCATTGCATATCAGCGTGCCGTACCTGTTATAGCCTAATGGCTCGGCTAGCCATACCAAGTGTCGGCCGTAGCAGGTGCTCTGTCCAGCTTCGGCCGTCGACTCGGCCGTCTTTACATTGTGGACTCGCGTCAGGTACTTCGTACCATTCGGGAGGCAGACTCATATTGTACCTGTGAATTTGGACTAGTACCCTATCTTGCGTGAGCACTTTGAACTCGCCAGTTTCTTGTCAAGCAGGGGCCAACTTTTCCTACCGATTCAGCGAAATGGCGCCGCAGTATGTGCTGGCGATGATGCGCCGTGTACTCGTAGGCTCGCTACCTGAACTCGCATTCTGGACGCAGAATTTCCGAATGGCCTCGGCAAAGTCCATTGCAAAGTTTCGACTCTCTTCCTTCCAACTATTACAAGCGCAATACAGCGCCAGCACACCAAGGGCTTGTATTTCCGGTATCGTCTCTGGCAGCCATGTGCCGCGGTGTAGAGTGTGAATTGCTTCGCTGGCAAGGGTAGCGCTGAGGACGTCCCATGCCGGCTTCCCTGTTTCGCGATTGGCGACCTCTTCAATAATGTTGTGTCGAAACACGACAGCTGACAGGGCGAGCAGAGCGTTTACGAGCGCTGGCGCGCAGTATGTGGTCGAGCCTGTTTGCAGGTCTAGCTTCAATCTTTCACGGTCGATGAGGCAGAATGCGACGCAATCCCATTGTAAGATGTTGTCGAGGACGCGCAGGACGCGGGCTTGGGGCCAGTCAATGTGTGGTGATACGTATGGGGTAGGTCGTGGTGAAGCTGAGCTATCTGAGTAATCTTCTGCACCACTTGTCGAGACACTTCCCTGCGATGCAGATGATTCGATACTTGGTATTATAGAAAACTCAGAATCTGCTGTTTGGAGGCAATCGAGTCAGCAAAAGCAGTGTCCAGAGCCAAGCAAAACAGCGACTACATTTGACAAGGCAAACCGCTCGTACCTTCAGAATTTGTATAAAGATGGCTGTCATCCCGTAATGATGTCGCGCTTTTCAAAAGAAAGGAACTACTAGTATGCCCAATAGCTGTGCTAGATGTCTTGTCTGGGTTGCACACCCCGTTGGCTTCGTGCAGCACATCAACCGGTTTCTTTGGTTTTGCAGGTTTTGGCTTCAAACACTTTTGCTTTCCAGATTCGACAGTCGCATCGGGTTGCGGTATGGCGTAGACACAGGCAATATTTGCCTTTTTGCAGGCGTAGCAAGGAGTCTGTCCGTCGCACTGATGGTTGGTTGAGGTTCGGGTCGGGTTAGCAGAGCTGATGCCATTGCCGAATGGGATTAGACAGGAAGAATCAACATGTGACTCCCGCTCACTTTTTTCTTTCTTCTCCGGCAAAACTGACAACGGTCTGGCGACGGGCGGCGAGGCATGTCTCGTGCGACTTGTAGTATCACCGAGTTGAGAGAGGTATCCAGACCGTGATGACGATTCGTTTCTTTGCTGGTCCGTCGTGGGTGGAGAGGGAATTATTCAAGAGGTACGAGATGCGGAATCTATCATCTGATAGCTTCACAAGCGTCATTCGCAATGTACAAGATGCGGAATGCCTAGGCCGCCAAAAAGCCAGTGGCGGGCTTTCTTCATTTAAACCGTTTTAGCAACAGCAACAGGCACCAGGCTACCTAGCTAGCACAAGTCCCTGTACACGGCCGCCTGCACACCCTCCTTCCCAGCTGATGTGCTGATGTGTGTGCACAGCGGCAAGGGCAACTATGCTATGTCCATCGATCCAGTATGACGGGACCCGGAGTACGCTGCAGAAGACCTCACATGGAGCTAATCAGCTCGCTCGGAGCATGTCCGACCTACGCACCATGCACCATGCATCAAGCCCTTTCCTTTCTCCCTTCTCCCGCTCCATGGAGTAACCACGGCTCGTCTCTTTGGCAGGACATGGCTCCAAGGGCCCAAGAGGGGGGTCGTTTATCTTGCCAGACGTCTTGCAATGCCCTCGTCCTAGTTAACTACTTGCTTTTTAAGCCAGCAAACTCTTATTAGTCTACGACTAGTGAAATGACACGGTGGTGCGGGGGATATCCATAAAAGGCCCCCGCCAAAATGTACTCTTGCGACCAGAACATGTTTTCTTTTGCCCATGCCATGACGGAGAATGCTCCTGTCCTTGTCATTGGTCGATTGGCTCTGCTCCAGTGGCTTTGTACATTGCTGCTTTAAGACTGGTCGGCTTGCCGGCTCGCTTTCTATCCAAAAACAAAACTACAGAGACTGTAGCTGTTCAAGAGTGTTGCTTTTCTCCGAGGCCATACAGACAGACAATCGTTACGGGAGCTTGGTTGTGAGTCTCTAGTTTGTGATTCTTTTTCCTATTCTCCTCTGCCCTGAAAACGGCGTGGCCCCGAACCCAAATTCCAACAAAACGCCATGGAAATTCGCTTTCGGGATTAAACAGCTGCCTAGTTACGGATTAGTTACGGATTAGTACATGGGCTAACCCTGATGGAGCGTGCTAATCAGTACGTACTGTACACTGCTGCTGTACGTAACTAGCGAACGTTGAAAAGCACCCCTGCTACCCTGCCTCTGCTTATTCAAGCTGCTCAACTCGGAGATACTGATCGACTCACGCGGTGTCTCAGCCCTGGAAGCTGCCTCGGGCCAAAGGTAACAGTATCCGTGCGCTGAAATCGGTGTGTAACTCGCCAACCGAACCCGCATGTACTAACTAAATAACTAACGTTAACTTATTAAAGTAAATTTAGTTATTTACTGCCCTCGTCCTCGTCTGCTCGGGTGACACGCGGCCGCCGCATAGCACTGAACCCTGCCGTCTTTCTGCTTTTTGTTGTGGGTTATTATTGTGGAATAGCTTGACGTGGCCCAGATATTGTTCAGCCGGTGTAATGAAAATCAGGTGAGTATCAGCTACCATCTCGATCGCTGAGACACGTTTACCGTCCCCTGCCACTTTGCATGTTTTTCGTTGGGCGGTGCCAGGCGGCACGCAGGCCCAATGTCTTTGAAAGATTGCTACGTCCACACCGCCCAAGAGTCTACTATCGTTGGCGAGATGATTTGGAAAAGGAAGCCAGTTGAATTTTCAGTCTTGTCTGATTGTGAATTTCCCGTCCTGACCTCTTTGGCATCGTTGGGGTCACGCTTGCTCGCTCATTTGACCCGGGCTGGCCCTGGAGAAGGAGATTCACAAAAGAAACAAACACGACGTATATCCTGGCCCTTATAGGTGGTTTTCATCAGTCACATAATATGCAGGCGTATCGACTATTGCATATCCGAATCGCGGGCGTGCCCAGCTTATACTTTGCTCTGGTATCGTTCAGCAGGGCCAAACATGGAAATGGAAACAGGCCCAGTGCCAGTGACTCGAGTATCCGTAAGGAAAAACAATAGCAGAGTCCCCATGCGGCGGCCCCTAGCGCTTCCCCCGATTCTGGCTGCTAGACCAGGAGCACCAGTGAGATCAATCAAGATGGATGTTTGCTCTCGACAACGTAGATCCAAGGGGCAGTGAGCATGGAATATCAACAGTCGTTCTTCTGACGTAGGTTTGATGCGTTGCTGATCCACCAAGTGCCTTGATGAACAGTGACGTTTTCAGTGATGTGAGGCAACTCGACTCATGTTGGCAGCAACGAGTACTTGATGGCTGTCTCGGAAGATTGTTCAGCAGAGAAGCAGTCGACCATGACTTTGCCAGTGCCTAGAGAGCAGCCCTTTTGGCAAAAAAAGCTTTGCAGACCTTGACCTTGCGGGAAAAAACATGTATTGTCACCCGAGCGAGGTGCTCGGGGACTGGGGCTGGCGATTGCGAAGCGGGCGGCAAAGGTAAAATCACCCCATGTTTCAGCCGCGAAAACGCCAATCTCGAATCGGTTTGGATAGTTTACTGCTTTGAAATGCAAGAAAGGCCCGCCAGCGAATGGGAGGAAGCCCAGCGCCGATTCGTCCCCGAATGGGGTGGGCAGTTTGGTGTACTGCCAGCAAGACGTCCGCGACTCGAAGCTCATGGAACGATGCATGTCGCAAATCGACGACGAAAAGAAAACGGGCAGCTCAACGGCGTCGTCGTCGCCGCCGCCGCCGCCGCCGCCGCCTTTATCCCAGACGACGCCGGCGCCCGACTACTCGGTGGACGGCATTACGAGCATGCTGGCGACAAACTACACGTCCGTCTTTGTGACGGCGCAGGCGTCGGCCAAGGCCATGATGAAAACACACAAGACGCGCGGGGCCAGCATTCGCCCGTGTACAAACTCGTCCAAGACGGCCGTGATTCAGCTGGCCCGCAGCCTGGCCATGGAATGGAGCCCGCTCAGGGACGATGGTTCCGGCGGCATCCGTGTCAAGTGTGTCAGCCCTGGGCACGTTGAGACGCCCATAGTTATTTCGTCCTGGAGCTCTTTGAAAAGGGACCCCGGGATGAAGAAGAAATCCATCTCCGCGAACATGACGGGCCGGCTTGCGACGACGGGCGAGTTTAAGCCAGCAGCTAGCTTCATGACTGGTAAGAGCTACGCGTTTGATTTTTCAATACGAAGAAACAATGTTGTATTTTCAAACAGAGAATAATCTCGTCATTGACCGAGGCCTCACAGCGTGGTAGTTTGTCAGTTGTTTTGGGCATTGACCGAGGTCATACAGATTACAGTTGGTCAAGGAGCCACAACGCAACTTATTATTAGCACGGTGGGCATGATTTCAATACATGAAACCCATAGACGAGCTGCGGAATTGCAACATCTGCATATTCTCGCCTAACGAATTTCCCCATCATTACTGTGAAATAGAGGGCGGCATTGCATTTCCGTTAAACTGTGCCCCTCCGTCACTCTGACGTACCCGTTTGGACCCCTCCCCGGCGGCCACTTTGCGCCGCCGCCCATTTGAAGCTAGCCATTTCAACAACCCACACCAGTATTTAGTCCCCTTTTTTTTCTCATATTTTTTCCTATTTTTGCTTTTTTCCCTACCTATTCCCTAATTACCACGAGACGAGGCCGGATTCTTGGTCTGGGTCGTAGGAACCGAAGACTGGGCAACAGCATCTGGCTTGGCGAGGAACATGGCGTAGAATGCCGCCACCCCGACTCCAGCCATTGCCGCTATCCGCCATCCCGGCCTGTGCGTGTTTTGTCAGCAACAGTGTCATCCGGGGCAAGGGCCTCTTTCTTTACATTTTCGGTGATGTGCTTGACTCAGCTGGTTTATCCAGTGGTCCTCGCGATCCAGAAGAGATGCGTCGTATCGAAGCAGGCTGCATCGTGCCGAGGCTGGGCCGAGTTGCCATTGTAATCAGGTTTCTTGTGCAAGACATTGTGAAGAGAACTTGTCCAATTTTTATTTTTTATTTTTTGGCACTGAAATCTGTAGTGGCAGTCAAGCCTTATAAATTACAAGGCAAAAGGCGTTTGTTGGTGACAGTGGTGACGCCGTGTCGGCCTCATTCTGACGTTCTTAGACTGTCCAACTTGTGGTGAGATGCTAGTCTTCCACTATGATTCATGGATTGTTCCACAATACTGGACCGAGGTCCTCAAATCCAAGCGTATATTCCCAATGGCAAATTTCAGTATCGTCATCACGCATTCTTCTTCGCGCTCAACACATACGATAGACTAACTGTTCTTGGGCAGGTCCCCAGTGCAAGCTTGAACCACATAAAACGGTGATGCTTTCCGATCGTACCGTAGATCAACAGCCAATCGTTACGCTCGTGGCTCGCCTATAGAATTCCTAACGTATACTAAAGTGATCTGACTCCTTCATTATATTAATACACTTGAAATATATCACTTAAAGGTGCTTTCTTGATAAGATACATCTAGGCTTTAGTGGGAACTGAGGTATGAGCAGTCTTCTCGTAACAGACTTGTGAGGTGAGCCTGAAGCGTCGTTCCCGTGCGCCCATAATTGGGTAGTGCAATGGGCATACAAAGAATTCTAATCTCTGGCTCTTGACACCATCGTCAGCGCGGAGCACAAAGCGTTACTTCTGGCACCCCCGTGGTAACTTTTTTGCTTCTCGTCAAGTAGCGCAAAGATTGTGCTGAATTGAGCGTCATCTAAAAGTACAATAGCCGGTCATCGATGTTCATACATGAATTCCCTCTTTCAGCTAGGAGAGCGCATCACGCAGCAGGGCCAGTTCGCGAAGCTACTTCGATATTGCGTTCTTGTTCGCTCGCTCAGCGAAAAGGCGGCCATCCGTCGTCAGCCTTCCATGGAAGTTGCTTCCTCTCCCACATCTCCCTGACGGAGCGGCGTTTTCTCAGCATGTTCAGAGCGCAGTGTCCTAAATACGTCGAGGAACCATCATCCCAAGCAAGCGCCTTCCAATTCTTCTCACAAATGGATCCCTCACCTCCCAAGTCCTGATATGCCTCTATGAGGAGAATCAACTTTCCCATGTAAGAGCTGAGCTTGACTGTAAATTCTGTGGCGCAGAAATAGCAATGGATCTCGGGAACCGAGCCCTCTGAAAAGACTTTGGCCATGGTTGTAGATAATGGCGACGTTTCGTGTATTCCCGGAACGTGTTGTAGGTGACAGCACAATGTGACGTTCCCAATCATGCGATAATTCAGGTGTCGACCGATACACAAAATCATCCATTCCGACTTTCGCAGATATCTACCTTTCAAGACTCGAGGTGTCATTGTGCACAATGTTTGTAAATCTCCGCTGCTGGTCCACTGACGACACTGCTTCAACAAATCTTGCAGGTAGGCCCGCTGGCAAGCCAAGGCAAGAAAACGGCGCGAGTACTTTAATGTTAGCTGGACGTGATGATGGCCGATGCTGTATGCACTATGGTCGGGAACGGAGAAGAGATTCGGTTTGTAGACGTGCGAAGTCCAAGAGGTGGACGGATGAGGCGTGTCTTGGTAATTCACCCAGTGTAGTTTACGACACTGTCCGCACGCCCACTTATCAATCTGCTCGGAGGCAAGTACCGCGAGAGCCTCCGAAACATCCTCATTAAAAGCGTAACGAGCGTTAAGACGTAGTATGTGACGCATAGTCTCATTCAGATCTTTGCAGGTCCTGGAAAGCCAAAGCTGGTCGACGAGCGGGAGATGGCTAGCAATTTCCCAGATGGCATGGGGATGAAGCATTCTCATAAACATGCTCTTTTTCACGACGGGGCATCTTTTCGTGATGGCTTTGACCTTTTTCGGAGCTGCATCGCAGTTCTTTCGAGCGTCGCGTCTGCGCTTGCTCCGGGCCTTTGCACAAGCTCGAGACTGTTTCCGCCGCGATTTCATTCGGGGGGCAAAGAGGGCTCTCAAATATAGAAGGCTGCTGAAAGCTGGTAGAAGCAAGACCTTGCGAGTATTGTCGGGATGGTTTGAATCAATGAAGAGCAATATGTCGACTGGGGCTCGAAGATGCTTCGTATAAAAGGACAAGGTAAAAGAAACCATAGAACAATGCAGCGGAGGTAAACAAATGAAAGACTACATGCTGAGGCTAGACAAGGGGAAAAATAATAATCCATCAGTGTTTTTTTGGCGTTCCTATTCGCAACTATACTTGAGTTCCATGGCTGACAGTGGCGTGCAGTCCGGCCGAAATAAGCCATCTAAATACGCAAGTGGCCAACATGGCCAACTTTAGCTTTTGACAAGAGGAAAAGTAGACATAGGCGCAGATTTCAGTCTAAAATTGTTTCACATGAATAGCATTCCTGTTGATGTGTCGTGAGCGCGGGTCAGCGTGAACGAGGTGTTGCTTTTCGAAAGGGCAACACAATAGATGAGAAGGATGGACTGAATTGCCCCCCTGATATGAAAGGGTATGGAGGATCCAGAAAGGAGCGCGAATGAATGAAATCATGGGAGAGGCGGCTGTCGAGCTGCATCGTCACGATACGAGGCAGTGTCACTGTGTGAGGCGCGGCCGGCGAAAACTTAAAGTATGGATCAAGACACAAGCCAGGTAGAAATATATACAGGTGACCCCAGTTTTCGATTGGACGCAGCGTGGCCACTGGCTATTGTTGTTTTGATTGGTTTTCGTGGCGTTGATCTAGGTACGTTGGCTATTGCGCCAGATCAGCCAGGCACCATTCAGAAGAGCGAATTGTGGCATGTAGCACCGCATTAGACCCTGAGATATATTGAAGCGGCTGTCGTGGCCCGTGATAGGCGCGAGACTATTTACTTAGTTAAATAAATGCGCTGTCAGGATAATGTGGGCGGTGTGCTTTGGCAGAATCTATGCGACTTACCCTGTACCGCCTGTGGACGTGTTGGCGCACCCACCGCGCCACCCCCAACGGGTGCACCGCCAACTGCCAACTAGTTGGCCCAGCGGTACTCTGTTCGGGTGTGCAGAGAGACACGCAGCTCAACTCGGAGAGCCAGCATCCCACGTATCCCCGCCACAGCTCGCGTCTTCCCCCACTGCATCAACCTCGCACCGTCCGACTCTCCGCGCCTCGTCTTGGGCAATCGGCATCCCAGCTCGCCTCCGATCCTGGCCCTCGGCCGCTTTCTTTCATGGGCGCCGCGTCGCCGCCATCAATTGAACCATGGCTGATAACTACACGATCCGAGTATGATGCCCCGACGCTGACTACCCGCGCTGCGCCCCGATCGCCAAACCCAACGTCCGAGAGGCCAACTGGCTGCGCAAATTGCGGCGACTCAAAAGATGCTGCATTGCCGACTCTATGCTAACGAACCTTGTTCTCCGATGCAGAAGTAATCACATGATCCGCATCAGTCGAATATGGCGGCCCCCCGGTATCAATCCAACGAGCTGCGGCGCCAGGTCGGCTCGCCGAGAGTCAAACCCAGAGGTACGTGCGAGATCATGACCAAGAATGTCGCACGACAATCGCTCATGCCGACCAGAGAACAAAGAAACGCTCTGCCGAAATGTTCTGATATATGGCCATTGTCGCTACGAAGATCAGGGCTGCACCTTCTCACACGACCAGCACAAGGCAAACAGCCAAAACCAAAACCAACAAGACCCGTACGCCTACCCCCTTAGCCAGCGCATTCGACACTATCATATTTACAGCCGTCCATTGTCGGGGCGCTCCCCTCCCATCTCCCACTAATGAGTGAAATCAACCACAGATCCAAGAAATCTTTAAATGTCGAGTCGCCGTCTTTTACCCCGGCCAATCTCGGCCCCACGGCGGCTGTCAAAAAATCGTTTACATCTCAGGCTGCTAATGCGCCATCTTTTACTCCACGCGGAATAGGTACGTATAGCGATATCGCCTGCAGCACCTTCTCTTTCTGATAGAAACAGCTGGCAACTCGACTGAAGGGGATGCCGCCGTCTTCAACCCTGCCGCCATTCGCGAATTTACGCCCTTTGATCCCAATGCCTCTTCCACCAACGGAAGCTCTGCCGATGGACCTCCGTCATTCGATCCCTTCAATATGGGGACCGTCACTCAAGGTCTTCCAGGCGCCGCGCCCTTCAATCCGTACGCCGAGAACCACGGAACCTTGGCCGGCGCGGCGCATCAATTCTATCAAGGAAGCCAATTCCCACCACAGCCACTACAATATCACCTGTATGCACCTGTCGGACCCCATCGCGAGGACCTCATGCAGTATCACCGCGTCACCCATGACTTCTTCATCCCCGACAAGCTGCGAGAAGAGATGCAGCGCAAATCGGAAGCGTCGCTGCAAGTCATGCCCAACTCACAACTGCCCCAGCTGGACAACTACCACTCACTGGTTGCACTCGACACAACAGCCCAGCGCAAGAATGTCAACATTTTTGGATACCCCAGCTGGATATACAAGGGAACCTCATCTAAAACCGGCAATGTTTACTCCCTGCGCCGCATCGAAGGCTTCAGGCTTACGAATGAGCATGCAATCAGATCTGTCAAAGAATGGAGACGAATTGACAATGCCAACGTTGTCACTATTCACGATGCCTTTACTTCGAGAGCCTTTGGTGACAGTTCCCTCATATTTGTGCAAGATTACCACCCTTTAGCCAAATCACTGGCAGAACATCATTTGACTGCAAATCCTGTCCATGGACAACGATACCAGCCCAAGTCACCCGTCTCCGAGGCCGTGATTTGGGGTTATATTTCACAAATTGCCAACGCACTCAAGGCTATTCATTCGAGCAATCTGGCTGCCAGGTGCATTGATGTCAGCAAGATCCTGCTGACGGGTAAAAATCGCATCCGTCTGAACGCTTGTTCTATTCTGGATGTTGTGCAATTCGAAAATCGGCGTCCCCTCCTCGAGCTACAACAAGATGATTTTGTACAATTCGGCCGCACTATGCTCTGCTTGGCTACTGGAACCCTCCCAGTGCATCTAAATAACATCACAGCATCTCTGGAGCAGATGAGCAGAACGTACTCAGCAGAGCTTCGCGACACCATCATTTGGCTTTTCACGCCAGCGCAGACACCCGCACAAAAGACAATCGATGAATTCATCCGAGGTGTTGCAGGCCATATTGTGACCACATTGGACCAGAGCCAGCACCTGGCAGATGAGCTCAATACAGAGCTCTACCGGGAGCTCGAGAATGGCCGTGTCGCACGACTTTTAATGAAGCTCGGCACCATCAACGAGCGGCCAGAGTTTGATGGAGATCGAGCATGGTCAGAAAATGGCGAGCGCTACATGCTGAAGCTCTTCCGTGACCACGTATTCCACCAGGTGGATAGTAACAACAACCCAGTGCTGGACATGGGTCACATGCTGCGCAACCTCAACAAGCTTGACGCGGGGACGGACGAGAAGATTTGTCTAACGAGTCGGGATGAGCAGACAGTTTTCATTGTCAGTTACAAAGAGCTGAAGAAGCAGCTAGGGAGCGCTTTCAATGAATTGCAAAAGAGCAAGCAAGGAAGGGGCATCTAGTTGAACCCCTTGAGAGAAAGCCACGAGAGGGAGCAGGATGACTCCTTTGAGCGAGATCGGGCTTGCTGGCCCAGGCCTCGCTGGCCAAGGTATTATACACCAAGGACGCGGTACTGGACCGTTTACTGAAGTCTGGTTTTGAGAAGGAGGTACACGAGACGTTTTGCCCGGCGTGCATGCGCGTATGATGTGATTATTTTGGATTTTCAAGAGAGCGCGTGTATTGGTTTTTTGTGCAAGCTGTTTCTCGCAACAGTGCCAGCGCCAGCGCTACAGGTTGAGGGGGGTACATGGACGCAATGCGAATGAATGAGGTCTGAGCATCAGAGTACTGTAGGGGAAGCTGTAGTTGCTCACCGATGCCATGACCAACGACGAGTGTTGTTACTTGTCTGCTACTCGCCTGCGTAATAAAATATGAGGAAATTATATAACATTTTTGATTTTTTTTTATTACTATTTCTTCATCGTTTATATCATCAGTAGCCTTGTCCTCCCCATGCCACTTAAGATGGACTGGCAGTAACTTGGTCCTATTCATTGCCCGCCTATCATTACTTTTCTTTTTCGTTTGATTCTGCCTCGGTATAGATGCAAAAAAATCCTCCGTCATAGCTGCGCCCAGCAGTGTGCGACACCCGCGCTTCAGAGCGATTGATGGGCTTCCTCCCGCGTCGTCGCGAGCGAGAGGAGCGCTGTCAATGAGTGCGCATTCTGCTCATGTCGTTGAGCTTTTCCTCTTCTATTTTATCAATCGTCAATTTGGGGTTTTGGGGGGTGGTGGGGGGTATAGATGTGGTTTTGCGGCTCATTCGTCGTCGGGTTGGGCAAATGGGTTAGCAATCTCCTCGCTGCCGTCGAGGGGGGAGATGAGCACGAGAAGGGTGCCGCGGGCGACGACCAAGCCGAGAGGTCTTGTCGATTCGTTGCCGTCTTCATCTATTCCATCGGGAAAAGGAGGAAGGGAAGGGGGGCCAAGTTAGTATGCATTCCCCATCGCAAAGCAAAAAGTCGAGGGGGGGGGGGGGCTAAAATAGGCTGAAGCATACCTCGTACGGTTTCTCGCACGTCGTCGAGGACTAGGTTCATCAATGCGTCGAATCCCTTGAGCGTGCCCATCACTGCGACCCCCAACCGAATTAGTTGATGCATCTCCCTTTGACAGACTTCTCTCGCAAAGTTGCGCACCTTCCCGACCTCCGTTGAACTTGACGGTGATTTGCTTGTCCATGTACTTGGTCAGGTCCAAGATGTTCTCCTTCTTGGGCTTCTCGCCGCCCTCGCCGCTGCCAGCGCTGCGGTGTCCTCCGCGGTCACCGCCGCCGCCGCGCGAGCTTCCACCCCTGCCGCCACCGCCGCGGTGATAGCCCCCGTCGCCGCGACCTCCGCGACCGCCTCGGTGAGCAGGTCTCTCAGACATGATGTGTGTGTGTGTGTGAGCGTGAATGTGGGAGAAACGTGGCAGAAGATTTAAAAAAAAGAAGATTTCGATGACGAGTGCGGGGGGGCCTTTGGGGATGCTGCGACAACCGAGAACCAAGAAACGAAATCGAGAGATTGGAGAGAGTGACGTTGCGAGGAGGTTGAATGTTACGTTGATTGATAGGAGCAGAGGCGGATAATTGTCGCGGAGGAGGAATGGCTTTTCGATGATTTGGGACAATGTTGCTTGAAAGCGCCTGGGCGTGCCACCATCGACGGCCATTTGACGTCTGGAAGTGGAGCTTCTTGCGGCTTGTGTTCTGGCTTCTGGTTGGTTGGAAAGCGGGAGGGCTGGTTTTGGTACAGGACAGACAATCCATATTGTCAACCTTTTTAGTTGAAGGACCAAGCATATCAGGGTAAAGACACAATTTGGAATGTCACGTACAACGTTCTCTCAATGACCTGCGCTATACAAGTGCCGTCAAATTCCTATGTAATGCGAAATTCGTGCTTTTTTCCTATTTTTACCCAGAATCACACCATATCTTAATCCGATCGTAGTGAGAAGAAGCAGGGCGTCATCAGGTTCAGCGCCACTATTTGTGCCTACACTCCAGTGAGTGGCGCCCTGGCACGCGCTAGTACAAAACATACAAAGCTGCTGCAAGTAAACAATTGCATGGCAACCAAACGTTTGCACTCATGCAAAAGCCACGCATGTTGCTTCCTTCAACTGGCAGGTCATCACTGATGCATATATATGTATAAACTCCTGTACTTGCAGAGCTGCTCCCGTTTTCCTCTCCAAACTAGGCCATCGCAGGTGTCAACATAACACTATGCTTGGCTGGATGCTCAAGCGCGGTAGCAACGCGTCGCAAACGGTCGATGACGCCGGTATGTTCAACGATAAATGCACTCGCGGTGTCTTTCGATGTGACTCGAAGAAGTTTTTAACAACGTTACCTGCAGAGGATACGACGCACGTCGAGCAACCCGACACGCCGGCCCCCGTATTCGCGGCGCGAGCATTCAAAAGTGCCTTGTTTGGCACACCCCGACGCCACGATATTCGACCTGCACGAAGTGCCAGACGAAGCGCAACGGGCTCCAACACTGATAAAGATTCAAGCACACCGTCCAAACCGGCCGGCATTCTCCTGACACCTGGCACCGCAGCTACGAGGCGCAAACGTGTATCTTTCGGATACGATGTTCCTGGTCAAAATGATACTGCGACGAAACCAGAAGATCCAGCAAGCAGACAAGAGAACAGCGCAAAGACGAACAAAGAAAACGAGGAAAGGCTTGCTACTGCAACTGACTCCCGCCAACCAGACGAAGAGGACGAATGGGAAGAGGATGACGATGGCGAACAGATGATAAATGACGTGACCATCGATCTCAACGAGCCACACTCGCAGTCTGGCAAATACTGGAAGGAAGAATTTGAAAAATACCACGAGGATGCCAGGATTGAGCTTGAGAAATTGCTCAAGTATAAGCAACTTGCAAAATCTTATGCCAAGCAACGGGATGCCGAGACGGTGCAGCTGGTTGAGCGTCTGCGCGACGAACAGCTCAAGGTGCTCAAAATGGAGAAGATGATTGCTGAAAACGAGTCAAACATTGCCTCTGCGCGACAGGCAGAAGACGGCGACGCGACAGTCGAGCTGCTAGATAAATTGGCCTCACAGACAACCTTGGCTACACAATACCGAGAAAAGGTGCACAAACTGGAGAGCGAACTAGAGGAAGCGCTGCGCGACAGAGAGCAGAGGGCTGATGGGCAACGGCGGCGCCGACAGGGGAGCGCGTCGCCCGCGACTCATAAAGCCCTTGCCGAGACGCAGCGCGAGTTGCGACAAGCAAAGAGCCAGCTACGAGAAATGGGTACACTGCGCGATCAGGTTGCTTCACTCAAGGCGAAACTGCAAGCGACTCAAGAACAATCCAGACCCGCGACCGACGCGCCCAACGAAACATCACGTACCAAGGAATTGCGCACCCAACTCCGCGCACTCAAGGAGGAATCGTTGAAGAAGGATCAAGAGTTGCTGGTCCTTAGATCTGAGTTTGATTCTTTCAGGGAGGAATCAGCAATCCACGATGCCGATACTCGTGCCGTTCTAGAGCGCGCGCACTCCAAAATTGCCGAGCTAAAGAAGGTCATCAAGACGCTCAAATCTACGCAAGCAGAGAAGCCCCTACCTCTGACCTTGGGGGCCGCTGGAAACGCTGCCCTCGCAGGCGTCGACGATTTGAAGGATTCAATTGTTCCGGCCGAGCCTCGGCGAAGCTTGGATACAGATCAGCGTCGCAAGCCACAGCTTTCTTCCATGGAGCAAAGACCACGGTCGCTTCGAGAGAAGTTTCGCGAAGATGCGCCAGCGAGCCCCGAGCGCCGACCCGCACGAAACACGCGCCAAGTCGAAGACGATAGACGCCAGTGGCAAGAGTTTGTGCCTAGGCCCCCGCAGAACCTCGACTACCTCGGCGAGGACGTGGCCCGTCGGATAGAGAATGGCGGCGTGACACCAGCCGCGACCAAGAAGAAGGCATTACCCGCCAAGGACAAGGACGCAGGGCGCGAGAGACGGACCAGCACGTCAGATGATGAGGACGCGATTGATTTGCTCCGGAGTCGCTTCGCTAAGCTGGGGGGGCCGGAGGAAGGCGGGCAGGGCCACCCAGGCATCTCGATTCCCGGAAGGATCAACCTGCCACCGGAGCGCCGAGCAGCGGCGCTGGCGCGCATCGAGAAGCGCATGGCGGAAAAGAAGAGAGCAAGGGCGCGGAGCTTGGACAAGGAGAACATACAGCCCATTCGGTAGTGGACAAGATTGAATCAAGCTGCGAGGTGGTTTTTTTTTTCTGGGTAGCAATGTATTTTCATCATAGCCAGGAGTTTGGGGGCATTTGTGGATATCAGACCGTACGCCATGGCAATGAGTATTGGTATTGAAATGCGTCGTCGCCCTTTCGTCGGTTGGTCGCGTGTCTGTGATGTGACCAAAGCACTACATCGCGGGAGATTTTGATAATATGATGACAAGAAACCAGACAATCACCGTGAAACATATGATGGTAGGCGCAGATGTATGCTCCCCGGCCGGAGGTGCCCGCGCCGGTAAACGTGACCGATAATAGTAGTTAAGCAATGATTTCGGCGAAGCCAACCAAGCCAACCCCCCCCTCCCTTGACGACTCAACCCGTCTTTTCTCTCTTCAACACCCTTTTCTGACTGCGACACATGGCCTCGCGCGACGCCATTGCCGACACGAGCGCCATTGAGGATGAGATTGCGCAGCTAGAAGCCAAGCTGCGGGCGGCGCGCGGCCGTCTGCGCGCGGCCAACGCCGACAAGCAGGAAGAGCAGCGGACGACGGATGCTGGTGTCGCCCAGCTTACCGTGGGAATTGGAATCCCGCCTCGGGTCTCTTGTAAGTTTTGTTGAGATGGCCTCTTTACAATTTTCCCACCCCTTTTCTACCATGTCTTTTTTTTTTCTTTTTCCTTCTTGATCAAATTTGCTCCTTTTTTATTTAATACACTCTTTTTTACTGAATAAATTGCTCTTTTCCTTGCAGCCACCGACACCTTTTCCACGCACTTTCTCCTGCTCCTCTCCGACTCGCAGCTCCCCGTCGGCTCCTTTGCCTTTTCCTCTGGGCTCGAGTCCTTTCTCGCGCACGCTCCCCGACGCGCCGCCGCCACCTTTTCCACCTTTCTCCCCCTCTCCCTCGCATCCTTTGCCTCGACCACGCTGCCCTTTGTCCTCGCCGCGCACCGGCAGCCCGCGCGCCTCGCCGGCCTCGACGACCAGCTCGACGCCGCCATGGTGTGCACCGTCGGCCGGCGCGCGAGCACGGCCCAGGGCCGCGCCCTGCTCTCCATCTGGGAGCGCTCCTTTTGCGCCACCATGCCCCCCCGGGTTTGCGCTTCGGCCGACATGGACGTGCTCCGGGACTTTTCTGCGCTTCTTCGCCAGAGTAACAACAGCGGCGGCGGCGGCGGCGGAGGCGGAGGCGGCGGCGGCGGGATGGACGTGCCGCTCGCGTCGGGCCATTTCGCGCCGCTGTTCGGGGCCGTCTGCGCGCTGGTGGGCTTGAGTCTTGGGCAGACGGCCTACGTCTTCATGCTGAGCCACGTCAAGGCGCTGGTGTCGGCGGCGGTCCGCGCCAGCATGTTTGGCCCGTACCAGGCGCAAAAGGTGCTGGCGGGGGAAAAGGTGCAAAACATGATCAATGCGGTTATTGATCGCGAGTGGGACACGCCGGTCGAGGACGTGGGGCAGAGCGTGCCCGTCATGGACTTGTGGATTGGAAGGCACGAGGTCTTGTATTCACGCATCTTTAATAGCTGATGGAGGAGCTCCATGGCATCATATACCCAGGGTGTTGGGATATGGGAGTAATAGGTTTGCTTTTGGTGATATCATGACTCGTGTCGCTTTGTATTAGACAAAAGTATCCTTTCCCTATCTATGTAGCAATAAACCATTGACAAAACGCCGTTATTCATCGTCATCGCTGTCACTCCCATATGATACAAGGGGTCCCGCCGCCGACGTTTTCGGGTTCGACGGTACCGAGACTTTGGCTCGATTCAGCGCTGCCAATGTGGTTCCCGAAAAGATTCCTCCGCCTTGCTCCTCTTGTTTTGTCTGCTGCTGCCCTTGCGCCTCATCTTCCGCAAATGCCTCCCCGCTCTCAATCATCAGCCGCTGCTGGTCCTCGAGCCCGAATCCTTCTCGCCCGCGCGGGTTCACCGCATGGGCGCCTCGCGCAAAGTGCACCTCGTCGGGCGCCTCGTAGCCCTCGAGGCCGTAGCTGCTCTCAATCTTGCGGCGTTTGCGCGCCTCGGGGTCCTTGCCCTCAATCTCGGCGACAAACTCGCCCCCCAGGGCGCGGCGGATGGCCTCGGCGGCCTGCTCCTCGATGCGGCGTGCCTCGCGGGCCTTGGCCATCGGGTTCGGGTCGGGTGTCGCCCAGCGGACGTTGATTATCTCGTCGTGATCCAGTGACTGGTGCGCCATGGCTTCTTTGGCGAACTGCGCATTCGCCTCGTTTGAGTATGTGACAAATGCAACACCCCGCGAGTTTAATACGCGGACTATATACGGTCAGTTAGCTTCCAATAGTCTTTGTACCTCGGCGGCTGTACATACCGCGCTCGATTTGGCCCCATTCCGCAAAGTGGCGAGCCACAATCTCCTCAATATCATCCGTTACGTGTATCCGACCGATATATATCGTCCTGTTGACGCGCATAAAGCTGCCCACACCACCCATGTCATCGCGGTAGTCGGAAAACTTGTCGCGCCCGAAGCAGTCCACATTGGGCCCGAAAATGTCAAACACGGCGGGCAAGCGGTGCAGGTAGTCGCAGTCGACGCCCTTGGCACAAACGCCGCGCGCAAAGCTGACGCAAAAGAAGCTTCCGGTGAGGCTGTCGGCCTTTGTGTAGCCGGCGTCGGTGGCAATGTTGCAGCGGCCCTTGGCCTTGGTCTGCGCGTTGCCGTCGTGGTCGCCGCCGGACCACTTGTTGTACCAAATGTTGAAGATGGTACCGGTCTGGGGCGGCGGCTCCGACGTGATGAGCGAGGGGTCGATTTGCACGCGCGCTGGCTTTCTCTTCTTGCGAATAATCTTCTTGACAACCTTCTTGCCTGTCGTGGGCGCGGCGACGACGGCGGTCTCAGAGGTTGCGGGCTGCGTGTCCATGTCAGGAGCGGTGGCGTCGGCGGCGGCAACCACGGCCCCTTGAGACTCTTGGTCGGCCATTCTCGAGACCTGTATCGCGATTCAATACGTGCGCTGCTAGAGAGGAGCTGCGAAGAGTGCGATGTTGAAGAGATTGTTGCGGCATACGCGATTGATGGTTGGAAATGGAAAAGTTGGCGATTACAGATGCGGCCGCTAATAAGGCGTCGAGACCCACAGCGACCTTCGCCACTGCCAGCCAAACTGCGATATCTACCTACCTAGGTAAGGAATCGAGGACGTAGGCCAGGTATTGTAAATGAAATCTTTGAATTAAAGTTGGGAACTCAATTGCTCCTGCATTTATCCAATAGTGCATGAAGCAGAATTGAGCTCGTTGATGATGAATCGATCACGCTCGGCGGCTCTTCCATCGGCTTATAAATTCAATTATGGATGTTGACAAAAGTAATCAAAAGAAAACCTCACTCACCACCGGGGACTAACAAAGGAAATTGAAATCGCCTATATTCATTCATTTCAAAGATAAATATCTTCATTACTCGCCGTCGTAGTCTGATTACGGATTAAATGGCATTTAGCCCTGACATCCACGACGTATTGCAAAGATAGCACATACCCTAAAACAGCCAGCTTGCACATCTACCAATACAAACAGACAGAGACTGACAAGAATGTACAGTAGTCGGAGGACTAGTGTCTTCGCACCTTCATTCGCCTTTTTGAAAGGCCTTGATGATCATTATACTCTCATGTATTAATTGGCCTCCATATCCCAGCGACCTGATAGCGGCATTGCATAGACCCTCTTCATTGCTGTACCGATGCCCTGGGTCAATAACAAACTACATAGGGATTCTGAAGCTTGCCAAATGCGTTAAACACACGTCTTCCGAGGTCACTCAGTATAATAAGATTTTTTGCTTACGTCGCCAAGGAACTGGGGAATCAGCTTCCAGAAATAACAGCCAGCGACTCATAGAGACCTATCCAACTGACTAGACTCAGTCTGGTCAGGGTGCGGCCAACCCTGTTGAAACGACAGTAGATTGACTGAGAGCTGGCAGTTGCAAAAGAGATTGCGAATTATTTGACATGAAATTTGAAAAGTACCTGGCCTACATGAAATCTTGCTTGAGGGGTGACAAGTCTGAGTATCACAAGTTAACTCCGGATAGGGAGGCGTGATTGAGCCTGAACCGCTCCCACCACGGTGTTTAAGCGCCGCCTTTTTATTACTCGAGATGGCAACTGGTGTGCCTATCCAGAAATTGCTCAACTTTGGGGCAGGGTATGATGATTGTGTACTTGGAAACTAAAGTAGCATAGAGAGAGAAAATGCATCAGCAGAGAGCTGAATGATACTTTTCACCCGGTATTTCTTTGCACTGTCGCCGACCCAACCCCAACGATGGTGTAACGGTGTACTGAAGTGATTTTTATTCCTTTTTTAGAAGGCATGCAAAACATGGTAACCTGATACTGCATCAGGCTGCGCCACACGGTCGCATCGCCCCTTTCGCTGGCGCTTGACAACACCTACACAGAAAGTAGATATTACTATTTACTTTATCACTTGTTTCTTCGACGTGCGATACTCGGATCCTCACAGCACGTGGCTAAGCTGTATCGCACGATGGCGGCATCATTCACCATTTTTGCGGCTCTTGCGCCGGAACTGCGCAACAAGATTTGGCGTGCGGCGCTGCCCGACGACGTTGGGCCATCCCTCTTCTTCTATAGACACACGGGCTGTTGGTGCGCGCGCAGGTTGAAAACATCTGACCCCGGATATATACCGGAGACTGGTGAAATGGCCATGGACTTCCGCACGGATCTGCTGGGCAGTGATTCCCGCCTTGAAATACCGCTTGTCTCGGTCAATCGAGAGGCACGCAGTATTGCAATAGGCTGGCTCGACAAGCAAGTATGCTGGACTAGCACAACTCTCCAAAAGATAGCATAGCTGATAAATATACAATAACAGGGGTTTGACACGAAGAATCTGCATCATCATCATCACATCATGGCGCGCTCTTTCAACTGTGACTCGGATGCATTATATATTTCTGATGAGAAATGGCGAGACTTTGTTAATGAGCCTAGTCATCGAATGAGTCGTCGTGATCTTCGTAATCGAAATGTGCAAGTCCACCCGAATGTCACTAGATTCGCAGTGTCCGAGTCCTTCTTTACGCGGGCCGATCTCCTAAAAACGCTCCCCGACGTAGAGACGTGGATGGATCTCCGCGTCGTTTTTGTCGTCGTCGGCGCACAGCCAGATGTCCGGCTGACAACTGTGCGTTGGGAGCTAGAGGGTGTCGACGGAGGCGCCTTTATCTGGGATAGAGAACGGCAAGATTTTGGTTTCCGAAAAGGCACGGAGACTCTCGTCGATGCAGATGCGTACACAAGGATAGGAGACGCAGCTCGGGCTCATCTACCAGAGGGGCTGCTCCAACATCACAATTTGAAGACTCTGGAGATTCGGCCTGTCAGTGTAGGGCGAAGACATAATTGCATTTGATCTCAAGCAGATGCGTAGTGGTCAGTGTATTATTCAGGTAGCGGCAGCTACATCCTGACCTTTTCTACGAGTTTCGGAAACATGATGAGGATTGGCAGTTTCGCCGAGGACGAATTTGATGAGTATGATGCGGAATGTGCAACATGACGAAAAAGGATCGCTCACGATTGTTTGGTTTCAATTTGGCGTTTTATTTGATGGAGTCTTCCCAGTAAGGAGCTTGCTAGGAATCCCGTCTCGAAACGCAGGGCGCTTGATGAGTGTGCCACATTGAACAAATACCAGCGCGCGGCAACGGTGTATCTTTTCTTTGGCTGTGTCTTTTTATCTTTTTCCTTTTTTCTCATACTTTATCAAATTCGACATGTCCAAGCGGGTTCTTTTGTTTCAACATTTTCGGACAACGTTGTACCCGATCGCGTGAAGGACAAACTTTCAAGTATTCGGCAGACGTAAATAATACTCACAACTTTCCTTGGTTTGACCAGCGACACTATAATCGACACAGCCATTTTGACTACCTTTTCAACCACTTGGCAGAGCTACGTGTCGAATCAGACCTTGTCGCCTCAAAGGCCGTCACATGTGCATGACTGGGCCGTTTGCTCCCAAGACCGCGCAATAATAGTGTTGAACATCCGCCGACCGTTGGGACATCAAGCCTGCATGTTGAATGGCAATTCTCACCCATGAATTCGCGACAGACCTTTCCATGTACAAATAATTGCGTAATTGCGTCATAGCTCAAGCGGTTACTACCTTGCTTGACCCGTACGCATCATGTTGCAGGCAGCCCAGCGAAGCTTCTAGTGACTACCATGGTGGATGGCTGGACGGGAAGTCCCACATGGTGCGAGTTCCGCTTTTGCTGCACTGTATTAGCCATCTTGACCAATGAAAACGGCACAACCAGCTGCCCCTCTGAGGCGTTCACTGGCGTGACTGGCTTGTGATGGGGCTTTCTGGGCTCCTTGGACTTTGCCTATCCGCTAACAGCCCGCTAAACTTCATCCACTGACTGCTCTCTGCACCTATTACATTGATTCACTTCTTTGCGCCTCACGCTGCCATCTTCTCTTCTCCTCCTTCCTTCTTTCTTCATTCAAATGCTCTGTCCACCACCACAAAGATATCCTACACACTTTGTCGATTCAATTTTCTGACGAACCATTCCACACTGCTTTATCTTGAAGCTGCACATTAAGATACCGACTGTTCTCGAACCATCTGGGTCTGCCACCGAACTGGCCAGCATCCCTTCGATCCTCGCACTAGGGAACAGACCTCATCTAACATCAATCTACACATCCGTCAACCAGAAAATACACACACTTCTTGTCAAACAACATGGTCAAGGAAACGAAACTCTACGATTCCCTCAATATCAAGCCTGATTCGACCCAGGACGAGATCAAGAAGGGTTACAGGTATGTTTAACTTGTCGTTCGGAAGCCAATGCGGGGCAGTGGTGCCACATCCATCAAAGTCAGCCTTGGGCAGCAAAGAATGCCAAAGGACAGAAGCTGTCAGCTGCGAACCCCCCTGGAATTGACTTCTGGCCTCGATCAATTTCCTCCAAGCAAATTTCGAATCTCACACGGTTTACTGACTTGTTCAATAGGAAAGCTGCTCTCAAGTGGCACCCGGACAAGAACAAGGACGATCCTAGCGCCTCGGAAAAGTTCAAAGAATGCTCACAAGCCTACGAGATTCTTTCGGATCCCGAAAAACGCAAAATCTACGACGAGTATGGCCTCGAATTCCTTCTGAGAGGTGGCGCACCTCCTCCTGAAGGCAGCACGGGTCAAGGTACCCCGTTTGCCGGCGGAGGTGGCATGCCTGCAGGCTTCGACTTCGGCGGCATGGGCGGCGGCCCAGGCGCCCGCACATTTCATTTTTCCACTGGTGGAGGCGGTGCTGGCGGGCATAGTTTCTCAAGTGCCGATCGCGTCTTCCAGGAGTTTATGCGCTCCGGCGGCATGGGCGGAATGGGCGGCATGGGCGGAATGGGCGGCATGCCGGGTATGAGTGACGACTTTGACGCCTTTGACGGCTTTCAATCATTCGGAGCCTCCGGCCGCACTGGTCGTAACAAACCAAGAGGCAGTGGCAGTGGCCGTCCACGAGACGGCACACCAGAAATTTCTACTGTCGAGCGACCGCTCCCCGTGACACTGGAAGAGCTCTTCAATGGCGTCGAAAAGAAGATGAAAATCAAGCGCAAGACATTCGATGAAACCGGCAAGCGCATCCAGTCTGACAAGATCCTGAGCGTCCCTATCAAGGCTGGACTCAAGAAAGGCTCTAAAATCAAGTTTAGTGGCGTCGGCGACCAAGTCGAAGGTGGCCGCCAAGACTTGCATTTTGTTGTTGAAGAGGTAAGAAACAACATTTCCGCCGCTCGTCCTCATGGAGTACCTGCTCTAACAAAACGGACAGAAACCACACCCCATCTACAAACGAGAAGACAACGACCTGGTTCAAACCATCACTCTCGATCTAAAAGAGGCTCTGACGGGCTGGAAGCGAACCGTATCCACGATCGACGGCAAGCAGATCAACCTGGACAAAAGCGGGCCGACTCAACCAGGGAGCGAGGACCGCTATCCTGGTCTAGGGATGCCTTTGAGCAAAAAGCCCGGCGAGAGAGGTGATTTCATCATCAAGTACAAGGTCAATTTCCCGTCTACTTTATCGGCGGCGCAGAAGAACAAGCTCAAGGAGATTCTATGAGCGCTATGCACTAGCAAGGAATGACATTTACAGCGGAGCAAAGTTGAAGCGAGGTGATGCGGAGACATGAATCAAGTGAACGGCGTTCAGGTTGCTTTCTTTCCCATTTTTTTCTTCTTGTTTATATGATTGTTGCACCTTGGTCTTGGCGGTTGAACTACTTTTGTATGGGGGCTTGTCATAGTATAGCCGAACGGCCGCCTTGGATGGTGGCGTTGGTCATTTAATACATTGGTACCTTGTATACGGATTCTGTATTGAGCAACAACAATGCGCCACTCATTTCAAGTCGACTATGCTATGAAGTCTTTACATGTACCTGTTGAAATTATCACCATAGTTAGCTGTCACACTGCAGTGTGACTGTCGTGTGACATGTCCGGACAGCCCCGCCGCCACGGAATTTGCTATTCTCTAGACTATCATCAGACCACGATAGCTTTTGAATTCATACAAGGAATAGACACCAGATTCCTACGACATTGTGGCTTGACCAGCTCACGTCGCCCCTCTCTCCTCGGCCATTGTCATCAGCCCAACTCACAAGCTACGTGCTTTTGATGCAACCAGACGCCACTACCTGCCAGCCCTTGTCAGCCCCCGATACGAGCAACCTGCACTAGCTTCGGCCGGTTCTAATAATATCCTATAGGAATATCACCAATAAAGTAATAAGACAGGGCTGATCCTGAACCTATACCCCGGACGGGTTCATAAGATTGCGCTTCCCCTCTTTCCCGGCGTTGCTGTCGCGTGTGCTCCAATTTCGCAAAACACTTGGGCACAAGATGGCAATCCGATACACCTCTGTTCTGGCCGCTGCTCTGTCGCTGACCGGCATCGTCGGCGCGGCAGCCGTCACGCGCGATGAGACGTCGCCTCTGCAGATCCCCCGCATCCAGGTTGACCCGTCTCGGTACGTCGACCCCGACTTCCCCGGGCTCGCCTTTGAGCAGGCCTCGTTTGTCAACTACGCCCTCAACAACGACGGCACCCCCAACGTCTTTTCGCAGAACCTGATCGACGGCATCTTTGCGCGGACAGGCGGCAAGCCGCTCATTCGCCTCGGCGGCACCGCCGCCGACTATGCGCGCTTCGTCGCGGACCAGGCCGCGCCGGCGCTGCCGCGCGCCGAGGTGGACGACAGCGCGCGACAGGACCTGGGCGCGCTGACGATTGGCCCCGCGTACTGGGACCTGGTGGCCGGCAGCTTCCCGAGCGCGCGGTACATTGTGCAGGTGCCCATGGCGGACCCTGACGTGGCGCGGGGTGCGGTGCGCTGGGCGGCGGCGGCGGCGGGCAAGATTGGCCTGGACAGGATTCACAGCTTCGAGCCGGGCAACGAGCCCGACTTGTATCCGGCGACGGGGCTCGGCCCGCCGCGGTGGCAGGGCCGCCAGGACAATGGCACGTACGTGGCCAACTTTCTCAACTACTGCGACGCCGTGGCCGCGGCCGTCGGCTTGCCGCGCGGCACGCGCAAGTTTCAGGCGCTCGACACGGCCTCGCACCCGGCCGACCCCGCGCAGGACGTCTTCTCCATCAGCCTGCGCTCCGTCTACCAGCAGGGGCTCGACAACCACCACGCCGTCAAGACGGTCGCGCGGCACTACTACCAGACAGAGGGTGGCGGCGGCGGGGGGGACGCGGGGGGCTCGCTCGCGACGGGGCTTATGAACCATGGCGCTATTGCCGCGCGTCTCGACGTGTTTCGCAATGACCTCGAGTTTCTCGCAAGCCGCGGCAGCGGCTCGACCAGGACGCCATACGTCCTCTCCGAGGTGGGCAGCTCGCAGCAGCCGCGCAGCCGCGCCAAAACGGCCGACTACGCGGCGGACCAGGCGGCGACGACGCTCGGCGCCGCGCTGTGGCAGGTTGACTTGCAGCTCTACGCGTTGTCGCTCGGCGTCGCGCGCCTTCACTTGCAGCAGGCCATGCGCGCCGGCGGGTCCAACCTCTGGCTCCCCGGCGCGTCGGGCAACGTCTCGGCGCAAGTCTTTGCGAGATACTACGCGCAGCCCTTTGTGGCGGATTTTGTGGGCGCCGCCGGCACGGTCCAGGTCAAGAATGTGCCGCTGGAGCCCAACGTGTCGGCGTATGTGGCGTACGAGGCCGGCACGCCGCGGCGCGTTGCGGTCGTGAACCTTGGGTATTGGAGCAGGTGCCGCAGCAGCAGCAGCAGCAGCAGCAGCAGCAGCAGCGGCAGCAGTAGCCCGACGACGCGGCGTTTGCAAAAGGTGCGCATCACGGCGCCGGAGGGCGTGGCCAAGGTGAGGGTGGTGCATCTGACGAGCCCCCAGGGCGCGAGCGCGCGCGCCAAGACGGTGACGTATGCGGGCAGTCAGTGGACGTATGAGAGCCTGGGAAAGGAGGTCAAGGGCGTGAGGAATGATGGGGATGTGTTGACGGTGCAGGGCGGGGTGGTTGACGTGCCGGTCAAGGAGAGTGAAGCGGTCATTGTGCACTTTTTGTGAGGGTCAAGGGTTAAAGGGGGTAATGAGGGTTGCTGTCGTCTTGTCCAGATTGTGCAGAAGCACAGAGTGTGTAGAAGCATAGCAAGGTAGTCGTCGCCGGGATTAGAGTTGATTCAGTGAGAACGCGACCACTGGCCTTTCAAGAATCTCGCCGTGCGAAAACACGATTGAACAAGCAAGGAAATAAATAGCATACTTCCTAATAGTCATCTTCCCATTGGCTACTGTTGCCAACGTTGCATACATTTTCGCCGTCAATAGTAGACTTGAATTGATGGAACTTGATGAACAAGATTGTGGGGAATGGGAATTCAGTAACGTTTGAAACAGTAATACATTGATGAAAAAGAATCGTTTAGGGTCTGGTATAAAGCATACAAGCGGATGATGTCGCAATTCGTTGTAATCATCATCTTGCTTGTTGCCGCGCCTTCCGTCGACGGCCACGCAAGAAAGGCACGACCTGGTTGAGCACATGGCAAAGGGGAAAACCATCTATTTAAAGACGATATAATTAGTGGGTTTAACAACAGCCCAGGCGTGCCTTGAAGCTCAAACAACCCTTGATCACCTTGACGTGATCAGGCCCCCAAGTTCTCGATGCGTCGAGGTCAGTTCCCAATGAAGATCGGCCATCTCGATGACACCAATTCCGACAGCCAATGAAAATGAGGGAGATGCTTTTTCATGGCACAGAGTTCGTTTCTACAGGGCAATGCGATTAAACGATTAGTCCATCACACACGATGCAGAGAAGTCGCCGACGCGCTTCGTTTCTTCGTCTCGGCCAACATGGCGCTGTGAGGTTTTGTAGAAACGCCCCAACGTTTGTCCCAGGACGATCACAGGCAAGGCAGCTTTCTGTACTCGAAACTCGTATTGTGCTGTACAGATTAATGGTGAACCACGACGTTGGGATAGCGATGACCCGAGCTGTTGGCGTAGGGCGAGACTGAGTCGGAGTTTGTAGGTATTGGCGCGCGGCACTGCAAGGTCGGAATATCACTGGCAGCAGAAAGAAGCACACGTCATTGTGGTCTATGCACTAAAGTTCACGAAAGCGTGTTTTCAGGATTTCTGGTGACGATACTCTTGATGGCCGCTACATTGCCTGTTCACGCGAGACTTTGGTATATCGCAATTAAAATCACTTCGTATTATACACGCCAAAATGACTTGGTAGTACTATTAAAGAAATAATCGCAATTAAACTATCATGACATCCCGTTCAAAGAATGTTTAATGACCGCTGAGCACAGGCTTGGCCTGAGTTGTGTTGCTGCCCAGGCCGCTGCCGGCCGTCTGCTGCGTCTTGCTGCCGATGCCGGCACCGCCCATTGTCTCATCGGTGAGAGCCCTGCCGCCGTGCTTGGCCTCGTGCTCCTTCTGCAGGGCCTTGTCCTTGAGGCTGGGGCAGCCGTCAAACTCGGCAATCTGGCGGGGCGCGGACGCGGCCAGGTTCTTCTTGTCGCTGCCGAGAAACTCCTCGACCGTCTTGACGGGCAGGACCGTGGTCTCGTGGTGGATGGGCGCCGCCTGGTGCACCTCGTGGACGGGCACCGTCGTGTGCACCACCTCGGGCTGCACCGTCTCCTTCTGGATCACGGGCTGCACGTGGTGGTGGACGTGGTGGTGGGTGCGCTGGCCCGTCACGGCGGCGCCGGTCGAGGTGCTGTGCTCCGTCTCGTGCACGGTGCGCTCCGACGAGTACTGCGAGGCGTCTTGCTGCAGCGCGGCCTTGGTTTCGGCCGCGTTGGCGTGGTTGACCGACTTTTCACTCACGGCCGCCAGGTTGTGCGTATGCTTCTCGGGGCTGCAAGGATGGTGTTAGTCGCATGGCTCGTCTTGAGAGAGAGATGTTGGTGGCCTGGGGAAGCTTACAGAGTCTCCTTGGTAGAGAGAGGCTGCACGACAGTCTGGTGGTGGTCTTGGTGGATTTCTTGATCGACGGCGGTGACAATCTCTTCATGTCTCTGAGGATGGACGTGCTCCTTGACGACGGGCTCGCGGACATCTTGATCGATGGTGGTATCGTGTTTGCCATCCTTGGACAGGAAGTTGGAAACGGCCTTCTTAGCTTTATCCATTGTGAATAATTGGTGTTTGTGTGTTTGAAATGTGGTTTTATGGGTTATATGTTTAGAATGATGTTAAGATGAATAAGATGAATATGATGTGGTGATGGCGAGAACAAAGATGGATATATATACTAGCTTACACCCTTTGCATCATCGTCTTGAGCACCTTTACATCACGTCACAGACAAAGGTAGCTGAAAGCATCGGGTATGACGGAGAGCTTGAGCCTGGTATCATCCGCCTTGGCAGCTCCTCAATATCGCTAGCTGCGAGTTCGATACTCGCCGTTGACTCCAGCTCTGGACATGTCCACGCCGTAGGTTGCCTCCATCCGTTTGAAACTAAGCCCTCCGTGGCGAGCTATCAGACCTCAAAACTGCGCCGTGGAGCAGAGTGTCTCCTCCATCTCCAATCAGTGGCAGCCATCACGGCCCAAGCGACGAGGAGAAATTCCTAACCAGCTGAAGGGGGAGTCTCTAGAGCAAACAGAGTTTAACACAGCAACTTATGACGCAGCAAAAAACGTTGGAAGATGGGGTTCAGAGCTCTCTGCAGATGATGGTCTGCGTCATAGCAGCCGTTGGTTCGCAGCGGTCGCCGCCCATTAAAGTTTGGGATATTGTCATTCATTTTTTGGCATCTGCGATCCCAAGCAAGCAAGCAGCACCGTCCTGCATCAGCGATCGGGCTGAATAATTTTCCGCGTAAACCCCCCCCGATCGGTTCGATCGACATGATTTGTGCCCTCTTTTGGCTGTGGTCAAGCAAACCGTTTTGTGGTCCTGTCTCGGTGTCCCGGTTGGCCGGAAACGTCCTGCAAGGGAGAAGACACTCTCAAAGACAACAAGACAACAACCAGACAACGGACAACTTTACTCTTTCCCTGGATCTGCGGCGAGCTGTTCCCTGATCTTGATCGAAATCCTGGCAAAGGATCCGAATTGACTCGATCGAGAGCTCAGAGAGAGAAAACTGGGCTGTAGCCAAATACTTGAGATAGGTTCATTCCACCGAAAACCAGCGGCAAGACGTCACTGTTGGCTGCTTGCACCATCTCCACCTTTGCAGAACCAGTTGGCTCTCGGAAGGGCCGGTGGAAGTTAGCAGCAGCGTTAGCTCACAGTAACTCCTAGTTATCGGGCGGAGCGTACCGGCCTGCAGTCCAAAATGACCAAATGTCGTGCAGCAGACTGCGGCTTATCTCGCCAACGTCAGTTCAAACTGGACACAAAGAGCTGCACGCTGTACCTGCTGAGCTGACTGGTTGTGGCTTCTCTCGGAAACGCCACAAGGAAGACGTTGGTTCCGAAATCTCTTTGCGTGGAAATTACCCAATGTTCTTGGAGAGATAGGTACCATCATTAAAATGGGTCTTGAGACTTTTGAGCAAATCAAAGACATGCATTGTTGCTTGACGCGAGCCATGTCTTGCAGCAGAAGTCTGTCATTGGCGTGATTGGCTTCAACCCACTGCCATGTCTGAGTGCGCTCAGCGCTGTTGCATCAAGTCTCTTTTTTTCTGTTTCACTGACTTGGCGCTGACTTTTTCTGATGCTTCACGCCTCGGCCGACAGATTAGGAAACGTCTTGGTGAACGAGATTGAAAGCAAGCCAACAGCCTGTCATGGCATGTTGCAAGCAGACAGGTACAGAAATTACGCAGAAGACGCAAAACTCTACCAGAGAGAAACTACCCTAGAACTAGGCGAAACTTTTCTTAAAAGTGGGCAAGGAAGAAGAGGAGGAAGACTACAACCAAACCACGTCACTCACTTCATAAGCAGCGTACGAGGCCTACACTTGCCTCCTTCTGATAAAATTTATCGTCAATTTTCCACCAATTTGACGCCCTGCAAAAGACTGCAGCAACGTCAAGTTTCACAGGGCTGACTGACAACATGACGTGGCGTTCCCGGCAAGTGGTGCACCCATATGTATGTAAGTTGCTGCCGAGGCTCAAGTTATAATAAAAACGTTACCCCTCTTTGTAGCCCAATTGGGAAAGCTCGCGACGAAAAAGGCCTAGAGTCGACGCACCGCCGCTCGATCCAGGGTTGGGGTACCCAAGAAGTGGTGTGGGCGCCTTGATGTCTATTATATGTGGCAAATTATTTCTCAAAAGTTTTCTTTTTACTGCAAGGACAAGAGTCGACGCATTTCTGGTTACCTTTTCAAACAAAGGACTGGCGGGGACTCTTTTGTAAACCAAGAGGTTAATAGGTTCTGGTGGAAAGGAGCCTGGAGTCAACCCGTCTCCGGTCCCCACGGCTGACTGGTATGAGCACATGCCATCTCACATGTCGAGGGCACGAAACATGTTGGGAGACAAAGGAGTAAGAGAGGGGGATAAGGGGGGATGACTTTTACCTCGATTACCCCTCGCGTAATGCGCAGTAACTAGAGAGCCACGCAATCACTCGAATGCGCTCGGGTTCCTGACGTACAACCACCAGTTCAAGCCAATACAAGTTCGCCAGGTTTGGGCTTTTCGCCTCGTTCACGTGTCCGAAGCGGGGAAAGGGCCTGATTACACGATTTCCCCGGAGTCATCCGCCCCAACCAATTTCAGGTACTGTCTGGGGTTTGGCATGTGAATACTTACAACCCCACAGATTTAACTATTACGTAGCGGGTTTGGACATGTTAAAGACGGACTATTCGTAACACTCAGACCTCTTCTGGAAATTAATACTTATAGAGGCTACACACACCCTTCACGTCTCCTTGCAACTCAGTTTTGACAAGGCACTATCAACCTATTATACATCACAACGCAGTCGTGCTCACAAATCGACAAGGTCGAAATGTCGACAGAAACTGTGACGGCAACCGCCGTGAGGCGCAACCCCAAAGATTCAATAAAGTCAACATGGTTCAAGGCTGACAAGTCAACCTGGACTGTATGGCACTGGTTCTTCGAGGTCCTGGCTGTTTATCCTCAGGATCGGGACACGCCTATTCCTGTCTTTGCCAAGACGGACAAGGTTCCCAACTCATCAGCTCGCCACATACACAGATGGGTGTTGTCATACGCCGTCGTACCAATGTTGGTTCACTACGCCTACTACGCCTACACTGGGCAAAATCTTTCGCTGGGCTGGGCACTCGCTCTATACGGCGCTTGGCTCAACGTGACGGCGATCCGGGAGATCCAAACCATCCGCAAGCTGGGCCAGATCTATGGCTACCTCGACGGCGACAAGCACGAGCGCGACGGCGTCCCCGACATTCGCGTGCGCGAGGTTGTCACGTCGCTCATCCTCACCTCGTCCCTGCGCCCGGCCATGGCCATTGGCCTGGCGTGGGACGCGGCCAAGACGCCCGACTCCCTCATCGGCTGGCCGCTGGCCTACCTCTTCGTCGAGCTCACCGTGTACCCCATCATGGTGGACTTTTGGTTCTACTGGTACCACCGCGCCATGCACGACGTGCCCTGGCTGTGGCAGTTCCACCGCACCCACCACCTGACCAAGCACCCCAACACGCTGCTCTCCCTCTACGCCGACGGCTGGCAGGAGCTCTTTGACATTGTCGTCATCCCCGTCCTCGCCTTTTACACCTGCAAGGCCTTTGGCCTGCCCATGGGCTTCTACGAGACGTGGATCTGCTACGAGTACGTCATCTTCATCGAGCTCTTTGGCCACAGCGGCCTGCGCGTGCGCGGCTCCCCGGCCCTGACGGCGGCGCCGCTCCTCAAGTACTTTAACATGGAGCTCGCCATTGAGGACCACGACCTGCACCACCGCACCGGCTGGAAGAAGAGCCACAACTACGGAAAGCAGACGCGCTTCTGGGACACCTTGTTCAACACCAAGACGGCTCGCATCGAGACGTATGAGGAAAATGTCGACTACTCGGTGGACGTCTCGGTGCCCATCTTCTAGACGCGATGCTTTTGCCGAGGCTGGTCCTGGAAGGTGACCTGATTCCTGATTCAATGTGCTGCGATGCAAGCAAACAGTCATCTTTTATTGCAGCCTGATGGAAATGATTCCAAGGCACGGTTCCAAGGCAGAGGTGTTTATACGATGCTGGGATTACCAGATTCTGAAACGGGTTATGAATAGAATTTAGAAGAGATATCCATATATTCTAGTTGCATTTATTGATTTAATTTTTTGTGGGCAATAATTCATGACATGGAATGTACCAATCATTAACTACTTGGATCCGTAGGCTGTGGTGTAGCTGAGTCTTTGCGGTGCATGACGCAGATGCGATTTTCCAACCGCCTATTCATGATTGCGGATGCATTCTGTTCTTGCTGCATAAAAGATGCTACGATTTCTGTGCAAAAAAAAAAAAAAAAAAAAAAAAAAAAAAATCTACGATGTAATGTGGTACTGGTAGCGATGGACATGAGAGTATCATGGGCCACACACCAACGATTGGGCGTGCGCTGTCATTACTATAGGAGAAGCAGCATAAACGCCCAACCAAGACACAAATGAGATGATGGGCAATTCTTTGGCTCTTGGGCTCTGCGCTGGACGGTGTGTGGTAGTATTGCCTAGCCGCCAACTTGTTATACGTCTCCGTCCTGTCCGTGTGAGTCTAGCCGTAGTGCGACAGCCAACTTTCCCGTGCCTCCTTGCATAAATATATGCATTCCTTGGATTTGCGACATTGTTCTCATGCATACTACAGCCCAAATATTGACGCCAAAACCAGGCCTATAAATACAATGGTACCGTGCCAGCAAGGTTGCAGTGGGGGTTGCAGCTAAAAAAGAAGCGTGGCACGGCTAAGAGCATTTATAGGTTAGGTAGGCTCAACGGGTCTGTCCGGCGCCTCTTTCATCATCGAGATTCTTCGGTTCCTGGAGTGATTTGCCATTTATCCCTCAGTCATTGACAGATTCTCGCATCTTGCTCCTATCCATAATCATCCGGTATGTTTATCCAATTGCTCATGTTCGCTTACAGCTTCAACATCATATCAACTAGTTGACACGTCACTCCAGCTCTCTAGATTTGACGCACATCAGCAGCGCCGCCAGCCCAGCCCGCCCAGCCAGCCTCATTTTACCCCGCCAAACCCCTCCATCGTTTTATCAACATCAACCATCCCAAAGTTCCGCGACCAAAGCCGCCAACATGCCTGAAGTATCTCACTGTCCTCCTTCTGAGCCCATCTTGATTAATGCAAAACTAATACGCCCGCCCGCCCGCCTAGATCAACACCCTCCTCTTCGACTGCGACAACACCCTCGTCCTCTCCGAGGAGCTCGCCTTTGAGGCCTGCGCCGACCTCATCAACCAGATCAACGAGGAGCGCAACGTCGACCTGCGCTTCACCGGCGAGACGCTCATCAAGGAGTTTGTCGGCCAAAACTTTCGCGGCATGCTCACCTCGCTGCAGGAGCGCCACGGCATCCAAATCTCGGCGGCCGACATGGAAAAGTACGTCACCAAGGAGGAGGACGCCGTCATCGCCAAGCTGCGCGCCTCCCTGCGGCCCTGCCCCGGCGTCGACGAGCAGCTAGAGCGCCTCGCCGCCTCCAAAAAGTACCTCTTGGCCGTCGTCTCGTCGTCGGCCCTGCGCCGCGTCAGGGCGTCGATTGAAAAGGTCGGCCAGGACAAGTACTTTCCCGGCGACGTCGTCTTCTCGGCCGCCACCTCGCTCGACAAGCCCACCAGCAAGCCCGATCCGGCCATCTACCTGCACGCGCTCAAGAAGCTCGGCCGCACCGCCGAGCAGAGCGTTGCCATTGAGGACAGCAAGAGCGGCACCCTCAGCGGCACGCGCGCCGGCATCAAGGTCATTGGCTACGTCGGTCCCTACGAGGATGCGCGCAAGCCCGAGATGGAGAAGATTCTTACCGAGGCAGGCGCTGTCGTCATCATGCGCGACTGGTCCGAGTTTCCCGCAGCACTGGACAAGATTACCAGCGGCGCCGTCTAAGACGCCTACAGCACAGTAGTTACAAAGTACCTCATATAGAACATGAGCAGGCATAAATACAGCAATATGATTTGGCAGTGAACTCGGATGATTTCATGTGTTTTCTACGCGCCGCCGCCGGTCCCTCATAGAACTCTGACATCATCGTAATAGCATCCCATCGGGCCGTAACGAGAGTCGCGATTGACCAAGTGAGGCGCTTTGGGCAACATTCCCAAACAGATGTGCTCTTCCGACTTGACTCGTGCACACATCAGTCCAATAGCACGCGACAAGTTGATCCGGAGAAGTGAGACTTTCATCCCAGCAACGAATACATCTCATCGGCTAGCGTTACCAGACATCACAACAGGCAGCTAATTTCTCCAGTCCATCAGAAAGCTATTGACGCTCTGCAACGTAGCCCGACTCGGATTCGCCGCCGGAAACGCCGTCATGAACCCGCCCAGCCTGCTCTTGACCAGCGTCTTTGTAAAGCCCTCCGCCCGCGCGCCGCCGCCGCCCTCCTCACGCAGTGATCCAGCATCGTCGAGGAGCAAGCACGACAGCGCCAGCGCAGTCCCCACCGAAAAGTCCTTGCCAGAATCACACGAGACGATGATTTTTTTCTCGTTGCCGTCGCCGCCGCTCGGCGACGACGACGCAACGCCGCGCATGTATTCGCGCGCAAACGCGCAAATGTGCGGCAGGGCGAGGCGGAGATTGCGGCTGCCGGCTTTGCTGTTGCCGAGTCCGACCTGCATGAGACGCGGGCCCTTGACCCACGACTCCTGGGGTGATGTCGACGGGAGCAGCTGTATGTAGCATTCGCTGCTCTCCCCCCCGCGGGGCGCTGCTGTCGCGGCTGATGCTGGGCAGACGCAGATGCCCGGCGCGAGCAGTGTGCGCGCCTCGCTGCCCGTCGCCGCATGCGTAGCAGCGTCTTCCTGCACGAGCCGCTCTATCAGCGCCGGTAAATCAGCCTCTGCTGTTTCTAGCAGCCTATCCGCATGAGCCCAAAACACGGGCGGCGTGAGCCCGTGCGCCCAGTTCTCCGTGTCGTCGCCCGCGCCTTGTATGTACCCGCCCTCCTCCGTCTCGCTGCCCACGACGCGACGGCTCGCCGTGCAGCAAATCACGGGCCTGTAGTCCTCAAACACGACACTGCTGCCGCCCTCGTCGTCCTCGCCGTCGTGCTGACCAGGCAGCACGGAATCTTGCGTGATCCAGAGCGGGCGCAGCGGCTTGCCGAGTCGGCGCGGCAGCGGCAGCGCGAGCGCCTCCAACGACGCGACAAAGCCCGGCAGCAGGGCTGTTATCTGCGCGTGCGTCGTGGGCGGCAGCGACGGCGGCAGGAACAGCTTCTGGGACAGCGGGTGCTGCGGGAGCAGCACGCGGTTGAGCACGGCGCACCACACGGGGATGGTTGTGGACAGCGCATCAGGCATGCGCTTCCCCCGCCGCGTCGAGTCTACAATGATGACGCTACGTATACGGTTTGTGAGCCTTGACTTTTTTTTTCTTATACTTTGAAATCTCTCTCCCAATTCAACGTGCAAAAAAAAACGTACCCGTCGTGCTTTTCGGCAAGCTCGACAATGTGGAGGTTTAGTCTGCGCGTGCTAAACTTCCAGGCGCGCTCGTGGCCGTCGGTGCTCTTAAAGTAGGCGCTGCCGCCCTTGTTCTCTGGCCGCACGTACCAGCTCCCGCAGCGCTCATTCGCAATCAGAGGTCTCCTTGTATTACCCGGTGCTGCGTCTTCTGCTCCTGCATCTGCTTCTGCCTCTCTCGGTCCGCCAAAGGCGCTGGCCGCTCGCGCGACGAATTCGGCGTCGGCCCGGATCGAGCGCAGGCGGTTGTGCATGGTGAGCGTGGTGCGCTTCAGCCCAGACATGAGCGCCGACATGGACATTTGCTGGTCGTTGGAGAATAAAATGTCCGAGTGGTGAATGCCTACTGGGCGCGGGCTGGATGCCGCGTCTGGGTCCGAGGCTGGCGACGCCATTCTGACCAGCAGATGGACACGAGATGGGCGCGGCTGCCTCTTTTCAGATTATTCTCGGCTTATCAGAAAGTTCAGACATGGAGGGGGGAGCCGTAGAAGCCAGTCTCTCTGCTTTTGATAAAAATGAAGGCTGTTGTTTGATGTGAGAAACAGAGACATTGTTGGTGTTGAAAAAGTTGGAGTTTGGCACCTCGAGCCGCCCCACCCGAGAACGAGGGAATCGATCACAGAGGTTCAAATTACAGACTTGATTTCTCACATACTTTTAGCTGTTACTTATCGTATCCATCTCATATGCTCTGTCAATTTTGCGTCCTCTCCCAATATTCACTTGCTGAAAACAACGCGCCAATTCCCCATCACACGCCTCTTATACCAGCTTCCACACCCCATCTTCAATAACGATGCCAATCTCTCGGCTCTCGTCAATACTCTTGCGGCCAGCATGCAGAATCGCAGTCGTGGCAATTGTGTTGCGCAGCGTCGGGAGTCCCTTGGCATCGAGGTCCGCTGGCTTCAGGCGGCCCTCGTTGACCGCGCGGCAGCCGTCGACAAACTTTTCAAGGGAAATGTAGCCGTAGCCCGTCTGGCCGTTGAAGTTTCCGTCCTCGTCCGGAGCGTAGCGCATGTAAAAGGGATTGAGCCACTGCAGCTGGCCGGCCTTGTCATCGGCAATGTCGTAGCCGCGGTGCGCCTGGTCGACGCGAATCTCGCCATCGGCGGCCAGGTAGTGAAAGTACTGGTTGGTGTGGACGCCGGCACGCTCGGGGGCCGTCCAGGACGAGGTGTACACGCCAACGGCGCGCTTGCCGGGGTCGTCCTTTTTCGCCCAGGTGACGAGCACCGAGATGGTGTCCTCGGTCTCGTCGACGCAGCCGCGGGCGACGGCGACGCCCTTGGACGACGACGCCGAGACCTTGACGGGCACGTAGCGGTCCTGAACCATGGAGTCGCAAATGTCGACGTGGTGGCTGTTGAGGTAGTAGGAAATGTCCGATTCCTTGCCCGCCCACGACTTGAAGGTTTCGAGCTGGTACTTGGGCTGCGACATGTACGAGTACCAGTAGTTGAAGTCTCCGAGCGTCTTGGCCTTGAAGCGGGCGTCCGAGTAGGCCGGATCGAAGCGCTTGTGGTGCTCGATGAAGACGTAGACGCCTCTCTCATCGGCGCGCCGAATCAGCTCCTGGTGGTGCTCGAGGAGCTTGACGGCGGGTTTGGTGATGAGAACGTGGATGCCGCGCTCGATGGCATAGAGGGCAATGGGAAAGTGCGTCGGGTCCGGGGTGAAGATGGTGATGGCATCGCCGGGCTTGAGGCCGTCAATGGCGGCCTTGTAAGCGTCGGGGTCTTTTTGGTCGTTGGCCGGGAAGGAGTCGAACGAGGTGTCTAGGCCGTTGTAGACTTGAGTGATGTTTTTGTCAAGATGCTCGCCTGGGGGGGGGGGTTAGAAAATCGCAAATGTGCGTGCGAGCTTTGGGGGGGGGAGGCGCACGAATGGCGGGGAACTTGGTGCCGTTGACGCCGACCATGCCCAGCTTCCCAACCTTGCCGCGACGGCGGAGGTCGAAAAGGGTGAGGCCGACCACGCCAACCTTTTTGTCCGAGGCGGAGCCACCGGTGCCGACGAAGCCAGTGGTGTACTCGCCGGTCCCAATCATTAAGACATTGATCGGTGCTGTCATTGTGTTGACTGCCCTGCGGGGAAGGAGCTATAGTTCTGTGGAAGGGTATTTCAGAGCTGCTTTCCACACGGAGCAACACCAAAAAACGAACCAAAAAGAGGTGCAGCTGCAGGTATTGGTAGAGCCAAAGATGATGAGTCGCCCCGGTAGACAAAGGCTGGGTTTTGAGCAAATACGGATTGTCCAGCTTCAAACGACGATTGGCTTTGAGCTCTGGCGATGGCTGCTGGCAATTGGAGGGATATTAGTTTCCGGCCCACTGTGATGAGCTGCTATTTGGAGTTGCCAAGATCGGCGGCCGTTTGATGGGGTGTATCGGCGAGGATTGCCTAGTCAGGATAATTCCTCGATTTTCTCACGATGCTCGTCCAGATTCCAGAGAGGCTGGTTTGCCGCCAGTCAGTTACCCCTCCCCCGCCAAGCAACCCCGCACTAGATTTGATGGTCAGTACCAGGACAAAATACTCGCGTAAAAAATTATGCGCAAATAGAAAAATGGATAGCTATCTAAATTCAAGTTGTTATCCAGCTTGAAATAACACAAAATTTCGCCATTTACCTGCATTTTGAAAAACAGTTGTCTCCGTCTCCGTCATGGCAATGCAGCGTGCGGACTATTCTTGACATTGAAATGTGGCATACACGTCTCTGCGTTGCCAGAAAATCGGGTTAAGAGTCCTTTTGTCTTGGTGTCTTGCCATGTTGTTTCTCGTGGTACCAGCTTCATTGTCAACGCAGATATGCCTCAAAATTCCCGACGGCTCAATATTGTCGAGCGTGCTTGGGAACCCAACTGGTGGAAGAACCCCGAGACGGATTCCGGAAGCAACAGTTTATCGTCTAGAATTTGCGGCGAATGGCCTTGCAAAACCACAAAAATTGATTGATTCGGTACCTCAAGTCACATAATTTGTTCATCATCAGTCTTTTAACGACAGTGCAGCTTTTGTAGCCTCACCACAGCGAATCTTCCGACGGGTCCTGCTGTCAAATATCACCGGAATCGGGACCGGCCCCACCACCGCCGCCGCCAGACCCCAGGCATGATATAGCTAGAGCTACCCCGTCACAGGTACCACAGATTTTCTGTTGCTCCATGCTCGCTCGGATTCCTTTCACGAGTTCAGACATCCTTTTCCTCTTTATACAGCAGGACGACTCACGTAATGGCCACTCAACGTCGTCCGTTGCCGTGCGGCATCTACGCCCCGACCATGACCTTCTTCGACCCCGAGACCGAGGACCTCGACATCCCTACCATCAAGAGGCATGCCCAGCGGCTAGTTCGCGATGGACTGGTCGGCATCGTTGTCATGGGCTCCAACGGCGAGGCTGTCCACTGCACGCGGGAAGAAAAGCTCGCAGTCACCAAGGCTACGCGCGAAGCCCTCGACGAGGCTGGCTTCGCGTCCACGCCCATTATCCTCGGCGCCACTGAAGGCTCCGTCCGCGGCACCATTGCTCTGTGCACACTGGCAGCCGAGCAGGGGGCCGACTACGCCCTCATCCTTCCCCCATCCTACTACCGCGCGCAGACGGACGAGGCCGTCATCTGCGACTACTTTACCGCCGTCGCCGATGCCTCGCCGCTGCCCGTCATCCTGTACAACTACCCCGGCGCCGTGTCGGGCATCGACATGGACAGCGACCTCATTATCCGCCTGGCGCAGCACCCCAACATTGTCGGCACAAAGTTCACCTGCGGCAACACGGGCAAGCTGACGCGCGTGGCGAGCGCCACCCGTGCCAAGACGCCCGCCGCCGAGGGCTCCGGGTACATGGCGTTTGGCGGCATGTGCGACTTTACCACGCAGACGCTGCAGAGCGGGGGGAGCGGCATCATCGCCGGCGGCGCCAACGTCATGCCAAAGGTCTGCGCGCGTGTTTGGAGCTTGTACGCCGAGGGCAAGCGGGACGAGGCGGAGGCGCTGCAGAAGATTCTCAGCAGCGGCGACTGGCCACTTACCAAGGCAGCCATTGCCGGCACCAAGCAGGCGATTCAGAGCTATTTTGGCTATGGCGGGTATCCTAGGCGGCCGCTCAAGCCTCTGGGCGAGGCCAGCGTCAAGGCCATTGAAGAGGGAACGCGGGAAGTGATGGCGGTTGAAAAGAGCCTCTAGAGCTTCAGACCTGCGTCTCTGGCCGCCGACTATCAGAGTCGTCTCTCATTGTATTCCTCTACCTTTCTAGGTACAATTTTTCAAATAAAGTAAGACGAGGCCATAGACGTCTGTCCTACGGAGTATAGGCATTCACATCTCTCACCCTAGTTTTCCACGTTGGATGTAATCAGCTCTTCGGGCCCACGTTCTTTCTTACATCAGAAATCACCGAAAAAATCGGTGTAAAACAGCGAGCCACACAATTTCGGAAATGATAACGGGTATGTTATGTCGAAGACTTGGCATAGAAAAAAACACAGAGACTTGACTAAAAAAAAACGTATAGCACCTAGTGTTCTGTCAGGCCCCTAGCTAGAAGAGGAAGCCACGCGTGTATAAGGAAGCTAATTTACGGGTTATACTAAGGGAGAAGGAATAGAAAGTATTATATTCAAATACTTCGGAGATTGGGACGGAAGCGGCTTCGGTTGCGCGATTTCGCGCCAAAGGATGGCAACTCAGCTGCGACACATTAAACACATTCCAAAACGAGACAAGTTCTCGCTGGAAATGCATGTAAAGTGTATAATAATCAGGCCATATAACAATCCTAATATGTCTAAATCTCGTATGGGCTAGAATATATGCGATGGGTATGCACACCCCGCAGAAGCAACCCAATAGTTTGCCGCACCTCTGTTTACAATACCCTACTCGTTCCAATCCATTACTCTGCTTTTTTTTGACATTTCATGAAGCTATAGTAGTGATAGAATTCTGTTCTGTCCCAATGGATGTCACCTATGATGGCAAGGCCCTGAGCCTACCGGCTGAGGTCGCCGCAACCGGCGGCAGCATCTCCAACTTCCACAACAAGCAGACCGTCTTTCATGACGAGATTCGCTGCGATGATGCAAACACATTTCAGCATGCCGCTAGAGAGGCAGGAAATATGGATGAAGTTCCTGCCACTTGGACTTACAAGTGTGTTGGAAAATGCAGTCGCTCTGCAACCAACTGTGTTGAAGAACTGCGAGCACAAATCGCAGATCTTCGAGCCACTGCAGATGACGTCGCTATGAAACGCGAAACTGGTACTGGCCTCGTCAACAAGGGCTCCGGAATCCTATTCCCTGGAAAACAGCAGTCCGCTGGGTGCAGCCGCTCGCCCGCCTGGGACGGAATTGAGGAGTCCAGCCCTTGGTTCTCTGGCACCGTCTCTGGTGCACCTGCGCCAAACTTCTCCAACCTTTTCGACGTACCAACCAAAGGCTTTGTGTTGATTGATTCATGGGAGAGGATTGTTGTCTCCAAGCTCGATGGCACAATTTCCCATGCAGCAACCAACGTGGCATGGCGTCTGACGGGCGTCGAGGTCCAATGCACGGACAATGACGACGAGACGAAGCCTTGGGCTGAGCAGACGTCTCTTCAAAACGGTCAAAAGGGCCGGTTCAGATACGAATGCCAGCTCCCGCAGCTGGGTACGAAGCAAGATGTACTGGCTCAGCAGCTCTTTGCCATTGGTGCGCTCCGAAACGCGCGAGTTTTGAGTGCCGTCATGTGCTGCGTCGAGCTGTACCACACAGCTGCCAAGCTTCTGGAAATGCGAGACAGGACCATGGCGACTGGCGTCGAAACTCGTGTCGGCAGTCTTCGCACCGTCAATGGCGTGTCTTTCCCCAAGATCCCCATCAAAGGCGATTGTCTGCCTCCCAAGCTTAGTGGTTATGCTACGTGCCCGAACGCGGATTTCGAACGGCTGTGCCATCGTGAGGCTGCTGCCGGCGCAATGCGAAACACCAGTGTCATGGCCATGTCTCTGGCCTATGATCGCGGCGTCTATGGCGGCAGCATTGCTGGAATGTGGGCGATTATGGATTCCGGCTTCATGTACGACTACTCGACTGGCAACTTCAGTCAGAAGCTGGGAAGGAGAATTGGAGATGCATTCATCACTGTTCGTGATGTGGACACTGGCAACGCGGCGCTCAACGCACATCTGCTTGACATTGTCACCGTCATCTCCTGCAACTTCACTGCCATCAAGGCAAAGGCTGCCCTAGAAGATGAGAGGGAAATTAAGTCGCAGCCCTGCATTGCCGTATGGGATGACTTGGCTGCGGTTGCAAGATACAGAATGGCTGATGCTGCGTTCGCGCACGTCTGGTACGATAGTCCCAACGACCAGCGCAGCCTGGTTCTCGGCGGCTTGGGCTGTGCTTTACATGACCTGATCGATATCGGCCCTGACGTCGCCTGTGCTGAAGTGAGCAACATCATTCCGTCACTTACTGGTGGGGACTTGTCCGTTGAGGCTCTGCGCTCAGTCTACATTGGTCTCGTCGCGACACTGGAGTGGTGCGCTGAGAATGACCCCTTCAATACCACAGGCCTGGCCATCCTCTTCACGCACTGGTGGCAGCTATGTAACCTGCGTCACCGCCCCGTCGCGCTGATGAGCCGGATAGAGCCATCTCCCAAGTACGCCGTGTGCCCCGACAAACTCACCTCGGAGCCCACCTTCAATTGCATCACCCGCCACAACGGCATGGCGTTCATTGAGGGTCAAGCAGTTATTGACGAGCAGCGCCGCGAGTTGGCCCGTATTGAGGCCTCCCTCGAAGCCGCAGGCGTGACAGACCTTGACGGAGTCATTGCCAAGCTCGTTCACCCGGTGCTGGACTATACCGACAACCAGGATACCTGTCTCCCCGTGGAGGTGACATACTGCACTGAGGTGCTCGAGGCTACAATCTCTCGCCGACACTCGGAAAAGATCAAGGCGCTGTGGAGGCTGTTGCTGGTCATGTGGAAGTGCGGTGCGATCTGGATGGCGGTCATTGCGAATACGCAGTATGCACACCAGGGGCTGACAAACTGTGATCGCGGAAGAGACGATTACAATGCGTCAACATGGGGCAAGGCAGGCGTGCCCGCGGAGGCTGAGGAGAAGGAGGAGGAAGGGGATACGTCCGCAGCAGAGCACAAAGAGTCCGTGAAGCGTGAGAGGACTAGGGCTCAGTGGTTCATGTCAAAGTGGCATCGCTTGGTCGAGAGACTGCTCCCAGCTAATTCTAAGGCAGTAGTACCACGAGGCATTTCAGGACGTTAGCCAGTAGCAGCGGCAGTAGGGGCTTTATCTTATACTGAAATGATCGTTTTAAAATACGAGACGTCTCACCAAGCAGTACTGATCGATAAAGCACATCCCGATACGGATATCGCTTTCAAAAGTCTTGTCTAACCGGGGGGTCCCTGCTAATTAGCTATAGGCTGCTTATATATAAATTAACAAGTTCGATGCCCCTAACAACTTCCATACAGTACATGGACATGAACCTAATTAGCAAGTATAACCGAGCCTCCCGCCAACATCACGGCTCCGAGCTGATCCGCGAAACAAACGCGATGCTCTAGTAAATTGCGTGAACATTAGATAATGCCCAAGACAGTGGGAGGCTGACTTCTACGAACGCCCCGGCGCGCCCTCGTTTATAACCAAGAAAACCTTGTGATTTCCGACTCGCTCCAACCGAATGCCTGCATCGGTGCTCTGTTCCGAATCAAAAACACAGCCATCAAGATCTGCACGCATCGAACGGTCTTGCAGCATCTGGAGAACCTTCCGGCAATGCGCAGTGTGCTCGTCACGAGAGGCAGAGAAGACGAGAATAACGTTGTTGACCGATAGGCAGAATGTCTGGTCGACATCCGGGGTGGTCTCGAATGCCACATTGAGCTCTTGGTGCGAGTGCCGAGTTTCCAGACGAGTGAATATGGTAGCAGCACACGCCCTGTCGAAAGCTGTCGGAAGGGCTGGTGACCATACAGCGACATTTGTGCTTGCCAAGTTGCGACCGACAGTCCCGTCTTCAGCGATCGAGAATTCTTCGGATCTCGAAGTCATGTTAGGCTAATAGCTGGTTTTCGATCACAGTTTTCGCTTTTAATTCTTAAACCTCATCAATCTCGGGCTCTTTCTGTTGGTTATCAACGATAATTATCATGAGTTTCTGTTGCAGCCACCAGCTGCAGCAATAGATACGGGCCTCTGATTAGCCTAAATCTGTGTTAGACCCACTTTTATACTTAGATGATTTACTATAGGTAAGAGCCTATAAATAAGAATAATAAGTAAGAATTAACACTAACTAAATTAACCTATAATATATACATATTATCCCTAATAGGACTAATACTAATTAGTAGTTATAAATAACTATAAATAGTTAGGAACTAATAGAAGAGATAGTCTTTTACTTAAAGGTAAAACCCCCTATACTATTAAATAAGATAATTTAGAAGATCTAGCTACTATAAACGCACTAATTCTAAAGAATTTTCTTAAATATAAATTTATTTTAAAATAGATCTAGCTAATAATAGTTACTAATTCCTAAAGAACTTAATTATTTTACTTTATTATAATAAATAAACCTAATTTTAATAAAAGGATCTATTAATACTATTTAATATTACTATTACTAATACTATCTTAAATAACCCTAAGAAGATAATAAGATAATTAGAATCTAACTAGTCTAATACTAAAAGTATTATATTAACTAGTAATATAAAGTTTACTAAATATAACTAGTTTATTATTAAAGGGTAATAATAATAGATACTAGCCCTAATAGATTTTAATAACTTTAATAGATAATAACTTAATAATATTATTATTAATTTTATTATTATAAATAATAATTATACTTTTAATATACTATTTATATATATTATAAAAGACTTTACCTTCTAGTTAAAGGAAATATTTAATCTTATTAACCTTAGTCTTATTTAATACTTTAGGGATTAGATTTATAATTATAGTATCTTTATAGTTAGGTAACTAAGATATTTAATTACTTAAGCCTTAACTAAACTCTATATATTAAAAAGTATACTAAAATAAGGAGATAAGAATTTACCTAATATTATTATCTATAAATAAAAAAGGGATACTATAACTAAGGCTAACCTAATAAAGGCATAAATAATATATAATTAGGAGGTATTAAATAAGAATACTCGCGGGGCTATTAGGGTAACTTAAGTATTAAGCCTAATAGTTATTAATATCCTATAGAAGCTTAAGTAACTCTTAAAGAGCTATTTAGACTATAAAAAGTATACTAAAAAAAGGGATAAGTTCTTATATATTAAACTTAATATCTTCTATAATAAGTATACTTATCTTAAGATACTAAAAATAGTATAAGTATAAGCCCTTCTAGTTATACTTACTAGTATTACTATAGAATATTATATAATATAATTATTAGTATTAAACCTTAACTATAATAGCCTTATTCTAAAGCTAGAATAACACTTTAAGCTAATAATAGTAATAAAAGAATATTAAGCTAAGTAATATTCTCTTAGTCTTTAGAAGACTATTAATAATAACCCTAGAAAACCTTTAATAGAATATATTAATACCTTAGTTAAAAGAATCTAGAAGTTATATTATAGCCTTAACTATAAGAAAAGGAATAGTAATATAGAAAAGAGGGATATTCTATATAGCACTACCCTTAGTATTAAAGCTTATTCTAATACCTTAATAAAGCTAGATCTAACCTTTAATAGACTTATTATAGAGATTAAATAAGTTACTAATTTATATATAAGGAATAAGGTAACTAATTAATAAACTACCTTTATTAAGTAAGCTACCTTTATTACTAACTAAGAATACTAAATATAACTAAACTATTATAATTACTACCTTACTTTTAGTTATAGTAATTAAGGTTAAATTCCTTTATTAGGTAAATTTAGTTACTTTAAGAATTAATTAAAGAAATATTATATTTATAATAAGCCTAGATACTAGTTAAATAGGTATTCTAATAGTAAATATAAGACTTCTTATAAGGAATAGTTTAAAAAGAAGAACTATTAAATATTACTAACTAATAAGAAATTCTAGTTATTTTTAACTAAATTTAAAGGAATTAAAGATAAAGAGCTTAATAAGGAAGAGGAGTTACTTAAATAAATATATATTACTAATCTATTTAATAATAATAATAATAACTAAAAAGAGATAATAAGTAAGAATTTCTTTACTTTATTAATAATAATAACTATAAATTTCCTTATATTAAATACACCTACCCTAAAGTAAGTTATTAATATCCTAGCTAATACTACTATATATTATATATTATTAGTAAATTAATAAGACCTCCCTAATAACTAGGCTACTATTTTAAAACTTATTAGCTCTTACCCTAAATATAATAATATATATATATTAGCTTTAAGATACTATAAATAAGCTTTCTAAGGCATTATACCTAATACTAGTACTTTTAGAAATTTAATAGCTAAAATACTATAAGTTAAAGCTTTACTATAACTAATACTATACCTTAAGATAGAGGAAGCTCTAGCTTTTATTATTAAATTTAGTACTAGATTTATAATATTAAATAGAAAGCTTTATATATTAATAAGCTTTAAAACTATTAGCTTTAGAATTTTATCCTTATTAATACTATTTTTATTTTCCCTAACTAATATAGATAAAATAAGTATAATTTTTAATAACCTAAAAAATCTACTAATTTAGGATAATAAGTAGGTTCTAGTTATAAGGTAATAAGGTTACTTATAGTAGTAAATTAATACTACTAAAAGTATAGCTTTTATACTCTCTAAAACCTAACTTTACTAGCTTTATTAAAGATTTAGCTATCCCTCTATAGAAAGGCTTAGCTAAATCCTAAAGTATACTAATAAGGAATTTAACCCTAGCTTTATTAAGAAGATTAATAAAATTTATTACTATTACTAGATAAATACTAAGGCACCTAGATAGTTTAAATTTACCCTTAAAGATAATATTAAATTTAACTTTAAGATAATTATTAATATCTTTTATATCTAAAGAAAGCTAGTTCTATATATTATTAATTTAGTAATAACTTTCTAAGCTATAAGATTCCTAACTACTATAAAATAAAAGGCTTATAATATATTTAATACTATTAAGGAATATTAGATTAATATATATATTAGGCTACTAAATTATATTACTTATAATACTAGTAGGAATTTTACTTTATTAGAATTTAAAGAATATATAAAGTTATTAGATATTTAGATAAAGGAGGTGCCTATTAAAGCTTATAATATAATAGGTAAAGCTAAAAGGTATTATAGAATTCTTTATTAAGCCTATAAAATCCTTAATAAAGAAGTAAGTACTAATATAACCTCTAAATAAAAGCTATAGGCTACTATTAAAGCTATTAATAATACTACTAAACCTAATAAGCTTATACTAATATTACTAGTCTTTAGCGCCTATCCTTAGTTAACTAATAATTTACTACTAAACCTATTTATTATATACTAAGCTAAAGCTATTTAGAAGATAATAAATAAGGTTAGAAAAGAGCTAGCTAAAAGGTAGGTTTAAGATACTTTTAGGATAAGGAATAGGCTAGTTACTTCCTACCTATAAGATCTTCTATTATAGTTAGAGGTGTATATATTCTAAGAAAAAGGGGGCTAGAAGGGCCTATATAAACTTCTTACTATTAACGGCAAGACCTACACCTTAGATATACCCTAGGGCCTAGCTAACTTCTAGATAATAGTTATTTAGCTATATTTTTAGCTAAAAGAAGATACTATTCTTACTAAGGGTACTATAATATAGAGTTAAAGTATATTATAGTAATAGCTAATAGTTATAGTATAGAGTTAAAGTTTATTATAATAATAGCTAGCTACTATAATAAGGAATAAAAGTCTACTAAAATAACTTATAGGCTTATTAATAAGTAAGGGGAGCTTACTATAATAACCTATAGGCTTATTAATAAGTAAGGCTATTATTAAAGGGGAGGAAGAAGAGGAGCTAGTACTAAGATAATTAATATAGTTAAATTAAAGAAAGTATAGCTACTAAGAAAAAGAAAAAGAAGATAAAAGTAACTTTAATAAAGCCTTAATAATAGTACTAATTAATATAAATAACCTAGAGGTAAATAATAAAGCTAGTAAATACTTCTTAATTAAAGCTCTTTTTAATAAAGTATTCTTTAATAAGATATTATTTAAAAGAATTATTAAAGATAAAGGATTCTTAAATAAAGTATTCTTTAATAATACCCTATTTAATAAGGTTTTTCTTACTATAAGAGAATAGCTTAACCTAGCTTTAGCTATTAAACTTTAGAAGAAGGGTATTATAATTACCCTAGGTAAACTATTTAAAGCTTCTAATTAAGTTAAAGTTAATAATCTATATAATAAGGATATATTCTAGTTTAAATAGTATAATAAGGAAAAGTATAGCTTTTATTAACTCTTTAAGGTATATATAGTATATAAGATTAAGGGTAAAGGTATAAATAAGCCTTATAAAAAGTCTTACCTTATTATATATAGCTATAATAATTAAAGTAAATTTATTATACTAATAAAATTACTAATAATCTAAAGAAATAGCCTAAGGCTAATTATTATATTAGCTTTATCTTTAATATTACTAGGGATTATCCTCTAAATAAGGGATATTACTTAAGTATATATATAATTAAATACTCTTCTTAAGAGGGTAATCTTAGCTATACTTCCTTAATAGCTTTATAATAAATATCTAAAAGGTATAATTATAAGGGTAATTAGACCTTTATATAGAATTCTAGAAGTAAAGATATACTAATATATAATATATTTAAAGTATTATTATAAGAAATTAGGTATAATTAATTTAACTTTTAATCCCTACTTAATAATATCTTCTAGTAAGGAATTTACTATAATTAGTATATAAATAGATAATATAATTAGCCTTATAACTAAAGCCTTTACTAAACTTAAAGATTAGAAGTTTAAGGCTATAAGATTTATAGCTAAACTAAAGGAATTCTTAAATATATTAAATCTATTAATTTTTAATAAATACTAAATTTCTCTAAGCTCTAATAGCTATATTATAGTTATATAAAAGGGATAAGCTAATAGGCTTAGGTTACTAGAAATAAAGTAAGAATATATAAAGTAGTATACTTATAGTACTTATTTATTAAGTATCTACTAGCCTAAGACTATTTATAACCTATTAGTTACTACTAAATAAAAAGAACTAGATAATAATAATTTTAAATATCTTTACTAATATTTATAGTAATAAATAGATAATATAAATTAAGGGCTATAATATATCCCTCTTAACCTTAGAAAAGTAAAGCTCTTTATCTTTATTAATAGTTCTTTTACTAATAATAAAGATTTAAGTTCTTAGCTAAAATATATTATTATCTTAGGTAATAAGAAAGAGAATAATAATTAAAGCTATATAAAGGGGAATATTATAATATATAACTTAACTAAGTTAAAGAGGATAACTTAAAGTACTTTAATAAGTAAATTATATAATATAGTATAAGGTATAGATATTACTTATACCCTTAATTTAACCTTAACTATAATAACTAAGAGGCTTAGTCTACTAGAGATCCTAATAATCCTATTAATAGATTCTTTTTTATTATATAAATACCTAGTTAAGCTAGGTATTATAAAAGAAAAGTAGCTAATAATTAATATTATAGCGCTTTACTAATTATATAAGTAAAGAGAAGTATATAAAATATAATAGATTAATAATATAAGTAATCTAGCTAATATAATAATAAAGGTATTATTAAATATAGCTTTAAAGAACCTTATTAATAAGAATAAAATTAATATTTAAATATAAGGATAGGTAGATTAGAAGTAAAGTAATAGTTATATAGTCTATAATCCTAAAAATCACTTCTTCTTATTTCCTAATAGACCTTATAATCTATAATCTAAAAAATTACTTCTTTTCCTTATATTCTAGTAAATCCTATAGTCTATAATCCTAAAGATTACTTATATAGTCTATAATCTAAAAAAATCACTTTATATTATATAATAATTATTTTTATTAAGTTAAGAAAGGTAAAAGGCCTTATATAATAATATTTACTATAAAGAAAGGTCTAGAATAAAAGAAGAATATATTAATTATATATATATTAAAAGAATTATATTTTTATTATAAATTTAGAGGAATTAAGCTAAATTAATTATTTAGAATTTAGCTTAAGCTAAGATATTATTTTTATTATACTAAATAAGTAAAACCTTATATAATTCTATACTTATTAATAGCCTTTAATAATCTAAGGTAATAGGGTTAAATCTTATATAGGTTTAACCTTATAATAAAGGGGTTAGTTAAGGAGGTATTATAAGCCTATAAGGCCTAGAATTAGTTATAATATATGCGTTTTAAGATATTCTTAGTATTCTATTAATTTTAAGGCTATTTAGCCTCTAAAAGAGAAAAATTATAAGTATTATAGCTACTAGCTATAGTAATAGATATAGGCCTTTAATTAGCCTAAATCTATATTAGACCTACTTTTATACTTAGATGATTTACTATAAGTAAGAGCCTGTAAACGAGAATAATAAGTAAGAATTAACACTAACTAAATCGACCTGTGATACGTACGTATTATCCCTAACGGGACTAACAGTTTCAAATGACTGTATTCGTGTTGTTGATTGTCATTGTTCTAGGCCACGCGGAGGCTGCGTGGTATATATAGGGTTTGAGGGATAGTGGGGCCAGATTAGCCAATCAAAGGCTACAGTGCCTAATAAGGCACAGGGCTGCCTCTGTTGAAGCCGTGGATAGAGCGTGCAGTGTGGGCCACAATAACCAGTAAGGTGCTGTGGCGCTAGTCACTAATGATAAATCAAGAAGGGTAAAAGGTACCTACTTTTACCCCTTTTCTATATATAAAACTAGGTACCTTTTCTTATAATTCTTTTCTTCTCTTTAGATATTAATTATAATAAAATATATTACTAAAAGCCTTATACTTACTAGTTACTTATTAACTACGCCTCTAATTAGCTAACTTATAATTTATAAGCTTAGAGACCCTGATTGCCGAGAATACCACTGCTTAAAGCTTCATAGTCCTTTAAGCAGTTACTTGCCTTGCCCCCGACACCCTCTGATCTTCTCGCTTCACACTCTATCTTATGAAGATACTGTTCCGTCTCCCTGGCATCCAACCCAAAGGCAAGCCGCACCATCTCGTAGACGAGCCCCGCCGCATCCGCCTCCGGCAAGCCACCGAGCTTGGTGAAACAAGCATATACCCTTGATGCCGGACTGTCCAACACTTTGGCGAATGACCCTCCGAGGGACCGTCCTTTCTGCCCAAGTTCCATCTCGGCGTCTCGGAACTTCTGGGTGTACATTCTTCGAGCAGACTCCTGCCGCAACACGTTTCTGTGCGCAAGGTGATTGGGATCCTGAAGGATGCCTTCAATCTCCGCCTCTGACCCCAGCAATGGAAAGGGCATAGGGTAGTGGTTGACTTGCCAGGGGGCGGTTTGGGCGAACTCCCAGTCGATGATGGCTAGGAAGTTGAAGTTATTGTCGATAAGGATGTTCTGTGTGCCAAGATCCATGTGATTGAGGGGAAATCGCCCATCAGTGTCACTATCCTCGAATAATGCAGTGTTGTGTATGATGTCGCGAAAGACAAAGGCACCCAGCCTGCTGAAGGACATTGGACTGCCTTGTAAAGCTGTATTGGACAGATCTAGCTTGCTGATTGCGGCGTCTCCAATAGTAGTGAAATACTCACCTGCACTAGAGAAGGGCCCCTCGTCCCTAAGCCCTTCGGCCGAGGCGGTGGCCAACCTGTCAATAACAGGCTCTCCCGTTGTTGATACGGAAGAGATGGAACCGATCCCAGGATACGCCAAGGTCGCCAGTTCTGCTTGTACCTTTGTCCATTGGTTCATAATATGTTCTTGAGCCGCAACCTGCATCTAGTTAGAAGTCTCGCAGCAGACTTTATGCATTTGATGTTGCCTGTGCGAATATTTGATGAAAAGTAAACCAATCAGGTCAGAAACAAGAGGAAGCAAGGCAGAGCTGGGGTGGTATAATTGGAGAACCACCTACCGATAGATTACACATATCGAACTCAACATCTTGCAAGGTATTCCCATAGAAGCCTTCCAAAAGCATGTATGTGGCACCGGCATCGGCAGCAAGCTGCGACCCTGGGCCCTCATAGGCGTATATGCAAGGAATACTAACGGCGGGGAGGTTTTGCCTCATAAATTTCATCGTTGCGACCTCGCAGGCAATGGCGTAACGTCGGCCACCTACTTCTCGGCACCACCCACTTCTCAGCAGGGTAAACCTAGCCACCTTTTATTCTAACTAATATAATTTAACGTGTAATTTCTTATATAATTCTTATTCTTTAATTATAATTTTTTTCTTATATCTATATTATACCTAAATATATAAAATCTAACCTTTAAAATATAATATAAGATATTACTAAAGACTATAACTAGTCTTATATATTATAATATTAGAATATATTATAATTAATTATATAAAATTATTTAAAGGGTAGAATATTATAAAAAGAGGCTTTTAAGTAAATATAAAAGTTTTTTATAACTTAAAAATTATATTTAATTTTTTAAATATTAATTTAAAATATAATAAATAATCTTTTTATATATAAGTAAGTTAAGAAGATTATATTAATATTAACTAAATATAATAACTATTAATAACTAATTAATAAAAATTAATTATAAGGTTTTTTATATTAAAACCTAGAAGTTAAGACTTTAAGAAGTAAAAGACTTAATTTCTAATAAATAAATAGTACTTTAACTTATATTATTTAAGATTTTTTTAAACTTCTAATAATTTAAGCTATTTAAAAAATACTATTAGTAAATTAATATAATATAAATAAAATAAGGCTTATAATAAAACTTTAAGAGAATAGCCTAATATTAAAGTTATTATAAAAGTAAATTACCTTAAAAAAGTAGTCTAGTTAATATTATTAAAGTATAATTTTTAAGTATATCTTAGTAACTAAAAAAAGGCTAAAGTTATTAGTTCTTTTTAATAAAAAATATATAATAATAGTAGTTTTTTAATAAATTATACTTTTTTAAAGGCTAGTTCTTTAAAGTAATAATAAGAGGTTAAATAAATAATAAAGTAATAGTCTTTTAACTAAAAATAATCTTTTTACTTTAAATAAAGCTAATTATAAATTAATAATATCTTTTTATTTTTAATAATTATAAAAGTTATTATATAACTAAATTCTTATTTAAATATTATTAAAATAATATTTATTTATTATTTTTATTAGTTTATAACTCTTATATTCTTTAATCTTTTAATATAACTATATTTAGCTTAATTAAAGTTAGTTATTAGAAGGAGTTTAATATATAACTTAATAATACTAATTCTTTATTTATTAATAAATAAATTTTTTTTAAATATTACTTTATTATTAGAGAAGTTAAATTAATAAAAAAAAATATTTAAATTAACTAATAAAAGACTAGTCTTTAACTAGTTAATTTAGCTTAGTTATTAATAAGTAATTTATTATTTAATTTAGTTAAAATAATATTATAATTAATACTAATTAAATTAAAAAAAGTACTTAAAAAAGTTTATTAAAGATTAAAATACTATTAAATAAAAACTAGTTTTAATATTTATTTTATAATAATACTTAATAATTAACTAATTAATAATTAGTTAGTTAAATATAATAAAAGATTAAAAAGTAATTTAATATTTAATAAGCTTAAATTATACTTATAAAAGATAAGATATTAAACCTTAAGTTAAAATTAAAGCTATTATAATTAAAAAAATATTAAATAGTTATTATAAACCTTAATAATTTATTTATATAAGTAATTAATATTAAAAATATATACTAATAGCTTATTAAGTAATTAAATAATAATACTAGTTAAATACTATATAACCTATTAAAAGGCTAGTTAATTATTAATTTATTTACTTATAAGTAGTATTTTTATATTATTTAAATTTTATTTAGATTTTCTATAAAGGTTCTGCGTAGTGGGTTATGATTAAGGTAACCTGCCGAGAAGTGGGTGGTGCCGAGAAGTGGGTGGCCGACGTTATAGTTCATCTCCCTCACTAACCGTAGGCGGGGTGTCGGGATGCCGAGGCAAGCGAACTCGGGCAATGACCAGACAGCCGTCCTCAGCAATCATCTCGAAACAGACCCAGTACTGGCCCGCCGAGAAGGGCTGGCTCATGGTAACCTTCTGGCCCTTGATGAGCTCGGCGTGGCGTACGAGTACAGACTTGTCGACCTTTGCGAGCAGTCCCTGCAAACGCTCCTTCATGCCGTTGTAGTCCCAACCATCGAAAGACGCCCATCGCGTGCTCGGCGGAACTCTTAACGTCTGTGCTGCGGCCATGATTACAAGATAGATGCTGCAACAATCGGACCTGTGGTGGAATGATGAAAAGTGGAAAAGTACCGCTAACCACCTAGTACTTACAGTACATCTAGATAATTCCGCTTATAAAAGGGATAAAAACTGCCCGCCAGTATGGGTGGACGTGAAAACATGTGGGCTTATCGATATGCTTCGACCCAGAAAAAAACCAGCGACTGTCCTGGTGCAAACCACCAGCTTTTTCGCTCCATAAACACCGCCAATTGACCATTGCCTCCCCGATTGTCAAGAAGATCCGCCCAAAAGTTTGACAGAATGGGTCGCGAACTGCAAAAGAAGAAGCGCCGCGCCGGTCGCAAGCCGGTGCGCCAGTCCAATAAGACAAAAAAGATTCTTAACCCGCGGGGCAACAACATTATTGCCGAAAACTGGTACGTCCATGTTACTTGGCCGCTCGATATCTACTGGACGTTTCAATTTGGTTAACTAAAAGAACTAGGGACAAGAAAGCGACACTGTCGCAAAACTATCGCCGACTTGGTCTCGTCTCTCGCCTGCGCGCCCCGACCGGCGGCGTCGAGAGCCCCCTCGACAAATCTTCCATTGCTGCCCTCCGCGCTGCCCACTCGGCAGCCGACGCCGCGTCCGCCTCCCCGTTTGCAATCGAGAGCACCGAAAAGGCCATTATCTCTGAAGTCAAGGTCGAGCGCGATGCTTCCGGCAAGATTATCCGTGTCATCCGCCCTGGCGGCGAGAACCCACTCAACGACCCCCTGCGGCCCCTCGACAACGACAGCGACGAAGAAGAAGTCGTTACCGAGCTAGATGACGGTAACTACAAGAAGAACAAGAAGCGTAGGGAAGAGCACGAGGAATGGGGCGGCATTCACGATGGAGAGGATGAAGGCATGACGGATGTTGTGCGTGAGCTGGTGGAGCAGGCTCGAAACCCGGCGCCAAAAAAGACGAGGCATTTGAGCGAGCGAGAGGCCGAGTGGCTGGAGAAGCTGATCGCCAAGCACGGCGACGATACAAGGGCGATGGCGCGAGATGCTAGGCTCAACCCGATGCAGCAGACGGCGGCGGACATAGCGCGCAGACTCAAGAAGTTGAATGCGTGAGAGGACGATCGATACAAGTCCATCGCGATATTTGGGAGCACTGGTTGTAAATCCATGTTTGGGGTATCTCATCAAAACTAGGCGTTTCATGGGGAGTTTTCGCATTGTTTCTGCGCTTGGTTTTCATGTCATGAAATGATCTATCTAGTCAAATGAACCATCACTATATGTTCGGGGAGTGGACAGTGAGCAGATGAAATAACTATGCACATTGAGAACAAATCAATCATTTTCTCAATGTTCCCAGAAGAGGCGCAACATGCTAGAACCAGCCATTGTCGGGCTGCCTCTGTCCACAGAGCTCGAGTTTCTCCGGTAAGACGGGGAAAACGGTACAAGAACAGGACAGAACGAGAAACTCGAGAAAGAAACTTGCCAGTTTTTACTTTTCGCTCTCCGTCCGAGAATCGGGAAAATACTGGCTAATCAGGCAGCGGACAAGCGCCGGCCACACCTCAGTCAGTGAGATGTGGCGCCTTGCAATGCACCACATCATTCATGGTTGCCGCAGACTCCACCGCCACAGTTGGCGCGTGTCTCTGACCAACAAATCTCAAGCGCTGCAATCTGGCCCTCCTATATTCATTTTGAACCTTGCAACTAATCGCTCCTAGGACCTAGGTACCTATTTACCCCCTAATTCAAATCATCATCTACGAATCTACGATTACTTGTGCTTCCTTCTCTGGACCACCCAAGTCTTCCTTTCCCCTGGCTACCCGGGCCGATCTCGCTCGCTGCCCTGACCATAATCTGCCGTGGCGCCGATGGTGTCATTCTGCAGAGTCATGCACAATAGCGAGTAACTTTCAACTCGACAAAATCATTTGTTTTTAAGGGGGCTTTTATTTCTGTATTAAGACGGAGTTGTCCCCTTCAGCTACAAGCACCTGTCCATTACGCTCTACAAAATGTGTCGCTTTCTGGTATGGGCTCATGCTAAACTTTGGCTAAAAAGAGCTGCTGCTGACGGTAGTTATTAGGTATACAAAGGCAGCGACGAGATACTGCTCTCCAAGCTAATCCTCGACCCAACACATTCGATCCTTAAGCAGTCTTTTGATTCGCGACTACGACTGGTAGTGCGCCCAGTTACCCTTTTCCCCCGGGCCGTCGGCTGACGCTTCAAACAGGACACGCGACGAGGGCAGAACAATGCCGATGGCTTTGGTATCGGTTTCTACACAGACCCAAAGTTAGGCTCCGCGCCCTGCCTTTTCACATCGACAACACCCGCATGGAACTGCGCAAACCTTCAGCGCATTGCGTCGAAGACTGCCTCTCGACTCGTATTCGCCCACGTCCGCGCCACGACCGAAGGCTCCACAAACGAGGACAATTGCCATCCTTTCACACATGGCAGCTTGATGTGGATGCATAATGGTGGCCTTGGTGGCTGGAAGTATATTAAACGCCGACTTGGCAGCCAGCTCGCGGACAAGTGGTACTTGGGCGTACAAGGTGGCACTGATAGCGAGTGGGCTTTCGCCCTCTTTCTTGACACCCTAGAACGTCTCGGCCATGATCCAAGTGCATGTCCTCCCACAGGCTTCGGCCCGACCGTTTTACGCAGAGCTCTCGAGAAAACGATTGCCATGATCAACGAGCTCACAGACTCCATCCCAAAGGAGATACTCGAAAGCGAGAATGTCGACACACGCAGTCTGCTCAATTTTGCCGTCACAGATGGCTACAGCATCATCTGCACCCGATACATCAGCAGCGCGCGCGACGAAGCCGCTAGTTTGTACTATTCTTCGGGAACACGGTGGGAGACGAGAACAGGCGCTGCCGACGACAGACAGTACCACATGGAGCGCCAGGATAAGGGTGCCGACATTGTCCTAGTGGCGAGCGAACCCCTAACGTTTGAGCGAGGTGAGTTAATGACTTCACGACTATGAAAACCGTAGCACACAATGAGGTTTTAACTCGCGCTTAGAGAACTGGGTCAACGTGCCCACCAACTCTATTTTGACTATTCACCGACAGACCGTCATGGTGCATCCAATTCTCGACAAATACTACGAAAGGGACCCTTTCCATGTGCGCTCCAGCGCATTTGTGCACACGAAAGGCCTGGTGTCAAACGAAAAGCCTCCTAGCGGGTCGCTCAGTCCCAGTATTGATGCACCTTCATCGTGCATCTTTGAGAACATTAAGAGCATCGGGCAGTCATCCCTGTCACGGAGCATAAGCCCAGACTTTGCGCGCGTCTCTTTGACCCCGACAGGCGGCCGGCCGCTTCTGACTACTCAACGCAGCAAACCGTCTTCATAGAGTACGGCCGGCGCAACACTACGAAAAGCCACGCTATGCTAGTGGGCGTAGGTTAGCTTGCAATACAGAGTTTGGCGTCGTAGGTGTGACGGGCGTTGCTGAGTTGTGAGAAGTCGTTGTGGCGGCATGTATAGAAATGTTCCATGCCACAAAAGAGACGAGGAAGCAGTGAAAACTCTGACTGCGTGTGTATCATAGTGGTGTATTTGGGTTGATACGGAAGAAGACTGTCATTGTAACGCTATCACTACCTGGAACTTACTTTGGATGGGAAAACGACGAGTCTTGCTTGCCCAACCGCCGTGCTCCGGACGGCAAGAGAAGCCAGACAGAAGGCCACAAGTTGACACTCGCTTAGGGCAAAGCTTGGAGGTACAAGAGGTGACTTTTGTGTCGAGGTAGGAACAAGCCACCTGTTTGTTGGCTTGCGCCATGGACCGATAACTGGCGTTCGGTAAATAATTTAAAGATGAAAAGAAAATACCGGCTCGGAGAAACAACCGCATAAGTCTAATGCCACCTTCCCACCCTACCAACGCGAGAAGCAGCATGTTTTAGCACAACATTACGCATCATTTCTACACACACCAAAGCAGTTCGCTGGGTGAACCAACAAGATGGTGTGCTGTTTCGCCGCCGTGCAGTACGCCGGCTGCTGGCATCGGTCGGTATTCAAAATTGACTGCACAAGAGACTGCTCCAGAAGCTGTGAGCCACAGGAATTGTTGTTGGAAATAAAGGCGTTATTTCCCTGCGAGCGCTGTCTTGAGGCGCATGCGGACAAGAAGACATGCGACCGCGCCCTTACGGCCACGCATGCGAGGCTGGTCGCTCTTGAAAATCAAGAGTCACGAGACGGGCCGCCATCTCATCCGCGATTTAGGATCACATCAAGTAGCCGCCAAGACTTTGACGAGGAAGCTGCGTCAGTCAATCTTGCGACTCGACTCGCTGAGGCAGCTTACGCGGAATATTGGACCTTTGAGGTTGCAGAACTAGTCTGGCAATTCAAGTATGGGGGATGCGAAGACGTAGAGGCCATTGAGCGCAATTTGGTCGAGCAGATGGAGCGTAAGCCATGGGATCTCAAAGTCGTCAACAAGTCGAACTGGACTCGTCGCCCTATCGACTGGTCCGAAGAGAGCAACGCGGCGACGAACGAGAACAACAACGCGGGAGTGACCGAAAAGGCAAGCCTATCAATAGAGTCCCTAGCAGCGACTTTGATTTCATCGACAACGGATCGTGAACTAATATCGTACCCGCCCCTACCGATCGGAACACAACGGCCGAGAACTAATATGTCCGACTCGGAGCTGATGCCTCCGCCTCCATTACCGGCTCGAGCAAGATTGCCGGACGAGTGTCCATCGACATCTTGGTCTGAATTGCAGCCGTCGTCCCAGATGCCGACTCGGACAGAGCCACCAGAGTCGAACATGTCAATGTCGCCGCCGTGTTCCATCGGTGAGCTGACTCCTCAAACTTCGACCGAAGCAGAGTCATCACCACGGTCGGAGACGTCTCAATCATCGCAGGTGTCAACATCGCCTATTTTCTGGCAGTTGTCGCCGCCTGTGACCCAAACAAGGGTTTGACATGTGGCTTTCTTTCAGTTTTGATTTGATAGTCTCATTGTACTGTTGCATGCACTTTTGCGAGCAATGGCTCCACGAGCAGTGTTACGCTCTCCGAACCGAAGCCGTCGGTCTTGATGGAGGCTTCTCGGCATTTCTCTACGCGAATCTTGCAACTCGGTTGCCTACGGCTCTGACAAGGTTTCGGAACCAACTCCGCGTTCTGGCAAATCAATTTTCTATACGGGCCAAGTCGACACTACTGCGAGGGGTGAATCAGATACAGACGAATCAGTGTCTTCCATTGTACGCTAGTCTGATGATACAGATTCGAAAAGAGACGTGGTGGGTGTATGAACTGCCGATCATTGGTGTTGGGTTGCAGTGAGGAGAAGGCGGACCGCGGGTGGCCCCAACAAGGCAGGGACTTTTTTTTCCTAGCGTTGATGTTGATGTTTTCTTGGTTTAAGGATTGGGATGGAGGATTAATGATGGGGTGCTTGGTGCCAAGGCGAGCTTGTGCGTTTGGAGATGAGTTGTTATGGTTTAGTCAGATGAGTCGATGTTTGTCTTGGCCCAGCTTTATTTGGCGAGGCAGCAGATGACAGTCATAATTATTGAAATTAAAGGAAAAGGGTTCTTGCAGAAATCTGGGTTGCGTGAGATTGGCCGTTATAGTTGTACACAATGGCCACACTCTTGTTCATGCTGGACGCGAGACGGAAGAGGGGTGTCGCAACATGGGAGACGGCATGGCGCTGGTTGGGCTGCGGCCGAGATGGCCAGCAGAATATGGCTACTCCTACGAAAGAGCGTTGAAGATTCTGTTTCGATTGCAACTCCAGTACAGTCATCAGCGATATAGTGCATGTCTCGGGGGCAGCTACGAGTAGTAATGGCAACGTAACCGTCGGAAGCATTTGGCCGAGACTTACAGGAGAACCATCTCCCATACCACGGACATTCATTGTTATAGTTTCAAATTTAACAATGCAAATTGCCAAGACGTACAGGCTGTGTTGTGGTGTAGACGCCCACACAAATTACGCCCAACGTCATCCATGAAAGTCTGCCTCGCAATGCATTATTATACCCATGACGGGCGAGCATCAAGCATGAGGGCATGTTGACAGGTCACGTATCATCCGATGTGAGCACGTTTATTAAGAAGGAAAAGAAAGAAAAAACACACGTTATTATGCCAGAGTACTGACACGTCCCAAGTCTTGGACAAAAAGGGCAGTGCTGGCCAACGAGCGTGACGCATACTGGTACGTTTCGTTCTATCTGGGACCGGGCCGTACCTGGGCTAATATATATATATATATATAAATATATACAAGGCGCGCGGCCCGGAGCGGGAACACGAGCGCAGTCCAGCGCCGTAAACATGTTGGCCTTTTATATATATATACATATATATTTCGGGATGGGACCAGAGGGCGTACCCGGACAGAAATGTATACATGAATCGATAATTACAACATGTTATGGCTGGGTTCAACGCCTGAGGGCCCAGTGATGACTGACTCGTCGATGGTGGCATAAAAAAAAAAGAAAAGAGGTCGGGGGTGCCGCAAACGAGCCGGAACACAAATCTGGAGAGCGAAAAACAAACAGAGAATCGATGAAGAAGAGGAACCAATAGTTGTCTTTCTTTGTTGCTCGGTTAGCTGCCACCGGCCGTCTTTTTTTTTTTTTTTTTTTTTTTTTCTTTCCGCACACAAGCAGACAAAGGTACTTTTGTGTTGGCGTAGGCGAGTTGGTCGCGAACCGAGGGCATGAAACCCAGCCACAATGTACTAACTAGTTACCATCACGACGGCGCCGGAAATGTTCACTGGGGCGGGCGTCCGCAATCGCCGTGGGTGGGACGGCGATAGGACTGGAGGAGAAGGCCAAGTTCGGGAGATCAAAATCCCGTAAAGGGGTTTGACGGGAGACAAAATCCGAGCCGTCGCGTTGAATTGCCCCCCCCCCCCCCCCCCCCCC